>JALAJA010000168.1:92500-95000 GCA_023376005.1 Doryteuthis pealeii | reverse complement strand
AATTCAGTGGATATAACCCTGAAGATCCTTATGGTGAAACTCGAGTAGGTTATCACTTGTACCAATATTATAATGAATTTGCTCTACTTACGTATATTATAATAAATGTGCTCTACTTACGTATTGAGCACTTTGTATTTGTTATATCGCTGACTTACCCCCTTGAATTCTGCACCACCTAACCATCGTGACCATATTCACCGGTAAGTCACCTTTTCCATTATATATATATATATATATATATATATATATATAAAGTGTTGTCTAACAGGAGAAAATTATGTATTTTATAAAAACGGAAGGCCCGCAAAATGGATTATGATTTAAAAATTTCTAACATTTTTTATTATCATTTTACAATAGTATTATCTGCGTTATTCGGACTATTGTCACCATCTTCATTGTTATCTGTATAACGTTTCGGCCGATATGCCCTCCGGCCTTCTTCAGGTATTTCTTCTCGGACTCGGGAACCTTTTTTTAACAATGAAGATGAGAACAATAGTCCGAATAACGCAGATAATAAAAATTGTAAAAAACCATAATCCATTTTGCGAGCCTTCTTATATAATATATATATATATAATATATATATATATATATATATATATATATATATATATATATGTATGTATATATATATATATATACCAACCCCTCCGCACGAGCCTGATGTGACACAAAGTCAATTTCTTAAGCGGAGTTCAACAGGTTTGAATTCAGAGTTTTCCTTCTCCTAGACCGGTTGCCTAACCAAGGTTAAAGAACCCAGTCTGCCCTACTATTTATCCATAGCTGGAGGGAGAGTAGGATTCATACCTTTCCCAACGGTATTAGCGCTAGGTGATATGCAATTACCGCATCCAGGATTTGAACTCGGGGCGACGAGTCCATCCCCCATGACTTTAGCCATTACACCACGCGCTTCCTATATATATATTTGTGTGTGTGTGTATGTGTGCGTGTGTGTGTGTGTGTGAATGTTAAACCCCGTAAGAAATAGAAATCCTGAGTAATTCAACGTATGAAGAATATACAAAATGCGTAAGATGATAATGTAGTAAGACATTTTTGCCTTGTTGGATTATAATATCCTATATGCTTATACAACACTAAAAGTGCCGAATTTAAAGCTGTATTTACCAATATAGAAATGAACAAAGAAGGGAACGTTAATCTTTTCAGAATACAAGGTGTGTCAAAAAGTACCTTTAATCTCGATACTTTTTGACACATGTTATATATATATATATATATATATATATATATATATATATATATATGCTTGTACAACAGTAAAGACACTCTATGGGTCTACATAGCTATAGTGCCGTAATATGCATAACGAGGTAAAAGAAAATACTTGAGGCAGTCAATATCAGTATGCAGCTACCAACCCTATGTAGGTAGAAAACTTACTGGTAATTTACTGTATTGAGGGAACTTTCATTCTAACTTCATTTATATATACTAGCAAACATATGTACCCTCCGGGTGCAAGTATTTAAGTTTTAATGTAATAAAATATTGTATTAAATTAGAAAGGCTAATGAAACTAAATAAGAATACAGATAAAAAGATTTGAAACAGAGGGAGTATAATAAAAAATGGAACAACTGAAATTTACTCTTCCATCACTCTCGTCTTTCATTGTTATTTTTTCTAATTTAAGTATTTAGTTATAAGAGGAAGTAAAGAATAAAATGACAGTTATTTTATCTTGTTAATGGATTTCATTTAAGATTCATTGAAGAGATTTTTGCTTATATTCATTAAAATAAAACCAAACAGTTAGAAATCAATAATACTAAGCACATATTTATTAAATTCGATTTTTTAATATTAATATGCAAATTAGCCTTCCCGTTCACACTGTAAACCGCTATTTTGTTGTATATATAAATGTAATTGCATGTTCTCAGTATGGAGACATAGTTAACAGTATTAATAATGTAAGACAATTTTATTAATAATTGAGGTTTAGATAAAAATAAAATCTTGGAGAATGTGATGCCAATAACTAAGAGAATTGTGACTTGAGTAGGAATATAGTTTTGGTTACAGACAGAAAAACACACAATCTCCATTATAATAATAAGAAGATATAGATATAGATATATATATATATATATTATAGTGTGTACAGAAATAACCTGCTCGAACTGTATCATAAGGATCTTCCACTGAATTAATCAAGATTAAATCCGCTCTACTTACGTATTGAGCACTTTATATTTGTTATAACGCTGACTTATCCGATAAACACTTATACCAACCAAATATTGAGACCAACCCATTATTTTTACCGGTAAGTCATTATATATATATATATATATATATATATATATATATATATATATATATATATATAATATATATATATATATATATATATATATATATAGGCGAGTGGTCTAGTGGTTAGAGTCGTGGAAAATGAACTCGTCGATTCGAGTTTAATTCCTTGACGAAGCTGTTGGCATTTCATATAGCGCTAATA
>JALAJA010000168.1:62500-87500 GCA_023376005.1 Doryteuthis pealeii | reverse complement strand
CCAACAGAGGATTCTGGATGCTGTGCAGAGGAACCTCCAGGGGCAATGAGTTATAGGGAAGGTTGGCGAGAGATTGTCATGGATATCCGTGCTGCTTGCGCGACATGATGATGATGATGTTAAGTTTGGTAAATTTGATATCTAATATTTGTATTTATTTTTTTCATTCAGTTTTTTAAAATAAGCTATTGTGTACAGTGCTCAGGTGCACCACAACTGATCAAAGTCTCATGTCAAGTACACAGAATATTTTTTTTTAAATATATGCTCCTACATTTGGGGCAATGGTGATTGTCGTCAGTGATGTAATCCGCAGGGTTCATTCGGAAGTTTTGGGTCTTCTAACATCAGACTTCTCTCGCCCTGCTGACCCTATCAGAGGTGATCAAACTCTGGTACAACCACCAACAATAACCGCTAAAAGACGTTTGACTTTTGAGAAATTTTTTTTGGGACGGTTGTAGAACTAACCCATTTTAAATACAAAGCACCGCGCATCTGATTGGTTGTTAGTAACAGCCAATCAGATGCGCGGTACCCCATATTTAAATGGGATACGTAGCCAGAAACACTTTTCTCCGTACGGATATAAATAATGACAGAATAATGTATTAGTGTCAGGAACATGAACAGTTTACGGTAGTAATATGCATGCATGTATGTGTGCGCGTGTGTGCATATGTGTGTGGAAAGGGGCATCAGGTATAGTGTCGGCGGACTACAGGAAGCATGGAGGCTTTGAAAGATTCAGTGTTTCGGCAGCCTACAACAGTGTGTATTTTTTTTTTTTGGGGGGGTTATTGTGTTGTTGTTGTGGTTCTCGTTATTTTTTCTTTATTTTGTCTTTATTTCTTTCTTACACTGAACATGTGATGACATCTCGGCGAGGTCGGAGAGGGTACACGTCTTGACGTATAAAATTATATATAAGATTGGATGATAAGATGTCATCCTACCTGACTTGAATTTATTTCAAAATGAAAAAGAATATTATTTTTATGAATTTTTGAGATAAAGCAATTTTTAATATAATTTTAGCATGAAAAGATACTTTATAAAAAGCCTGGTCTTTGAGAGATAGTGTTGTGGTTTATATTTTTGCAGGCATACTGTAATATTCATTTCCACATTGGTTGTCAATAACTGCTACGTTGAGTTTAGTAAATCTAATATTAAGTATTTAAATTTATTTTTTAAATTCATTTTTAAAAATAAGATATATGATAACATCTCGGCGAGGTCGGAGTGGGTACACGTCTCGACGTATAAAATTATATATAAGATTGGAGGATAAGATGTCTAACCTGACTCCAATTTATTTCAAAATGAAAAAGAATATTATTTTCATAAATTTTTGAAATGAGGCAGGATGTACATAATTAAGAGTGGTTTATATATTTTGTACGCATACTGTAATGTTCATTTTCACTTTGGTTATCAATAACTGCTATTTTAATTTTCGCATATTTAATATCTAATATTTGTATTTATTACTTTATTAAATTGTTTAAATAAGATATACGATAACATTTCGGCAAGGTCGGAGTGGATATATTGTATACTGAAATCTTTTATATAATTTTAGCAAGTAAAGGTGATATTTTATAAAAGCCTGGTCTTTGTGAGACAGTGTTGAGTAGAGATACAGTACACGATTCGATTATTCATCACTTGTTTTCAAATTTCTTTGTATACTTAAAATTTATAAATACTCAGGATAAATACATAAAAGAGGTTTGTGGAAATGTAAATAAGAAAAACAACAATAAAAACAAAGTACTCCAAAGACGAATTCATTAATAGATAGAAAGTTAGTTAACGATAAAACGTTTCGGTTTTTTCATAAAACCCTTCGTCAGGAAAATTGTCTAATCTGACTTGACTTTATTTCAAAATGAAAAGGAATATTATTTTTTTGAATTTTTAAGATGAGGCATGATTTATATAATTAGGAGTGTTTTATATTTTTGCAGGCATACTGTAATATTCATTTCCACGTTGGTTGTAAATAACTGCTATGTTAAGTTTCGCAAATTTAATATCTAATAATGGTATTTATTTCTTTATTCATTCTTTTTAAATCTCTGCGAGGTCGGAGTGGATATATTATATATTGAAGTCTTTTAATATAATTTTAGCAAGAAAAGCCTGGTCTTTGTGAGACAGTGTTGAGTAGAGACATAGTATACGATTCGATTATACGATGCTTATTTCGATCATGGACGAAAGCAATCATCGAAGAATTCTGAATATTATCTTTAGGAATTTATGAATATTTTTTGGAGTGGTTTATATTTTTGTACGCATACTGTAATATTCATTTCCCCGTTGGTTACCAATAACTGATATGTTAAGTTTCACAAATTTGATATCTACTATTTGTATTTATTTCTTTATTCAGTTTTTTAAATAAGATATACGATAACATCTCGGCGAAATCGGAGTGGGTATATTGTATATTGAAATCTTTTAATATAATTTTAGCAAGAAAAGGTGATATTTTATAAAAGCCTGGTCTTTGTGAGACAGTGTTGAGTAGAGATGTAGTACACGATTCGATTATACGACGCTTATTTCGATCATGGACGAAAGTAATCATCGAAGAAATTTCAAATCTTTTAATGTTAATACATTCGTCTTTTTCCAATTTCTTTGTATACTTAAAATGTATATATACTTTGGATAAATACATAGAAGATACATCATAGGATGTTGTTTGAAACTGACTTGAATTTATTTCAAAATGAAAAAGAATATTATCTTTAAGAATTTTTGAGATGAGACACTATGAATATTTTTGGAGTGGTTTATATTCTGCCGATATACAGTAAAATTCATTTCCACGTTGGGTACCAATAAATGCTATGTTAAATTTGGTAAATTTGATATCTATATTTATTTTTTTTCATTCATTTTTAAAAAAATAAGATATATACGATAACATCTCGGCGAGGTCGGAGTGGGTATATTGTATATTGAAATCTTTTAATATAATTTTAGCAAGAAAAGGTGATACTTTATAAAAGCCTGGTCTTTGTGAGACAGTGTTGAGTAGAGATGTAGTACACGATTCGATTATACGACGCTTTATTTCAATCATGGACGAAAGCAATCATTGAAGAATGTTTAAGTCTTTTAATGTTAATACATTCGTCATTTCAAATTTCTTTATATACTTTGGATAAATACATAAAAGATACATCATAAGATGTTGTTTGAAACTGACTTGAATTTATTTCAAAATGAAAAAGAATATTATCTTTAGGAATTTTTGAGATGAGGCACTATGAATATTTTTTTGGAGTGGTTTATATTTCTGCCGATATACAGTAAAATTCATTTCCACGTTGGGTACCAATAAATGCTATGTTAAATTTGGTAAATTTAATATCTAATATTTATATTAATTTTTTTTCATTCAGTTTTTTTTAATACGATAGCATCTCGGCGAGGCTGGAGAGGGTACACGTCTTGACGTATAAAGTCCTATATCAGTCATGGTTGGATCTAATAAAGCAAGGAGCATAATGAACAATTTGATAATTTACTTTGAATGAAAAACGAGAAGGAAAATGGGAAAAAACAGGATGTCTAAAGGAGGTGGGTAGGGTAGGGTGAGAGGAAGGGTAAATGAAAGGGTGTGGGTGGAGAAGGAAGAAACGTTGGGAAGGAAGTTGGTATATAATTAAATCTATGAGAAGTAGGGGTGGGTATGTGTGTGGGTGTATCAGGGTGCACATCAGCTGTTAATTAGTGAAGCCTAATGAAGCAAGAAATATAATCAAAAGTTTGATAATTTACTTTGGACTAAAAACGAGGATGAAGGAAAAAAAAATTGAGAAGAAGAAGAAGAAGAAGAAGAAGAAGAAGAAGAAGAAGAAGAAGAGAAGAAGAAGAAGAAAAGAAGAAGAAGAGAAGAAGAAGAAGAAGAAGAAGAAGAAGAAGAAGAAGAAGAAGAAGAAGAAGAAGAAAGAAGAAAGGGTAAAAGAACGAAAAAATAAAAAAGTCGAGGAAAAAGAAGAAAAAATGAGACAGAAGGAAAAAATAAAGAAATCGAGAGAAGGAAAGAAAAAAAAAGAGACAGAAGAAAAAAATAAAAAAAATTCGAGGGAAGGAAAGAAGAAAAAAAAACGAGAAAGAAGGAAAAAGGAAAAAAGTTGAAGAGAAGAAGAAGAAGAAGAGAAAATGAAAAAGAAAGAGAGAAGAAGAAGAAAGAGAGAAGAAAACGAAGAAGAAGAAGAAAGAGAAGAACAAAGAAGAAGAAGAACAACAAGATAAGAAAAGAAAGAGAAAGAATAAGAAGAAAACAAAAAGAAGAAGAAGAAGAAGAAGAAGAAGAAGAAGAAGAAGAAGAAGAAGAAAACGTTAAGGAAGTAAGTAAGGAAGGAAGGAAGGAAGGTGGACTGAGAATTAAGGAATGAAATAGAGGAGGTGAGGAAGGTGAATTAACAGCAATAATGGAAAGAAAAAAAGTTGGATAGCGAAGAAAGAAGGTAAAGAAGGAATGAAGGTGAATTAGGAATGAATGAATGAAAGTAAGAAAGGAAAGGGAAGTAACAGCGACGAAAGAAGGTTAAGAAGGAAAGAAAGAAAGGAGGAAAGTGAATAAAATGAAAGAGAGGAGGTGAAGAAGGGAAATTGACAGCGATGACGGAAGGAAAGAAAGAAGGAGAGTGAATAAGGAAGGTATATAATGAATGAATGAAAGAAAGAAGTAAGGTATAGAGAGACCGAATAAAGTGAAAGAAAGAAGAAAAGAAGGAATTAATTAGTGAAGCCTAATGAAGCAAGAAATATAAGATGATTTACTTTGGACTAAATACGAGAAAGAAGGAAAAAAGTCAAGGGAAGGAAAGAAGAAGAAAAGAATGAGAAAGAAGAAAAAAGTCGAGGGAAAGAAAGAAGAAGAAAAAAGGGTAAAAGAAGGAAAATAATTTTAAAAGTCGAGGGAAAGAAAAAGAAAAAAAGAAGAAAGAAGAAAAAAATAAAAAGTCGAGGGAAGGAAAGAAGAAGAAAAAACGAGGAAGAAGGAAAAAAAGTCGAGGGAAAGAAAAAGAAAAAAAGGAGAAAGAAGAAAAAAATAAAAAGTCGAGGGAAAGAAAGAAGAAAAAAAGCGTAAAAGATGGAAAAAATTTTTAAAAAAGTCGAGGTAAAGAAAGAAGAAGAAAAAATGGGAAAGAAGAAAAAAATAAAAAATTCGAGAGAAGGAAAGAAGAAAAAACGAGAAAGAAGGAAAAATTAAAAAATCACATAAAGGAAAGAAAAAGAAACAAAAAACGAGAAAGATGCAAAAAATTTTTTTTTAAATCGAGGGAAGGAAAGAAGAAGAAAAAAAACGAGAAAAAAGAAAAAAAGTCGAGGGAAGAAAAGAAGAAGAAAAAAGCGTAAAAGAAGAAAAAACATTTTTAAAAGTCGAGGGAAGGAAAGAAGGAGAAAAAAAAAGCGTAAATGAAGGACAAAATAAAAAAGTCGAGGGAAAGAAAGAAGAAAAACGAGAAAGAAGGAAAAAATAAAAAAGCCGAGGGAAGGAATGAAAAAGAAAAAAAGTTAAGGAAGGAAGGTGAATGAAAAAGGAATGAATGAAACAGAAATTGAAGAAGGAATGAAAGAAAGAAGGTGAAGGATGAATGAGGGCGCATGTTCTTGCGAGTATATGATAAAAAGGGTTTGGTGTTTGTGTTACGATTATTGTGGCCATTTTTAGGCTTCAAGAGAGAGCACTTTACAGTGGAGATCCCTTGTGTTAAGCAGTCTTTCTTTCGTTCTTTCTTTTTATTTTTCTTTAGTGAAGGAACCTTTGGTTGTTCCTTGGTATCCCTTAGTGTCCCTTAGTGTTGGGTATGATCCTTTGGTTGTTCCTTTGGTTGGGTATGATCCTTTGGTTGTTCCTTGGTGTCTCTTAGTGTTGGTATGATCCTTTGGTTGTTTCTTAGTGTTGGGTATGATCCTTTGGATGTTCCTTGGTCCATTAGTGTTGGGTATGATCCTTTGGTTGTTCCTGGGAGTTTCTTAGTGTTGGGTATGATCCTTTGGTTGTTTCTTGGTGTCCCTTAGTGTTGGGTAGAATCCTTTGGTTGTTCCTCGGTGTCCATTAGTGTTGGGTAGAATCCTTTGGTTGTTCCTCGGTGTCCATTAGTGTTGGGTAGAATCCTTTGGTTGTTCCTTGGTGTCCCTTAGTGTTGGGTAGAATCCTTTGGTTGTTCCTCGGTGTCTCTTAGTGTCGGGTAGAATCCTTTGGTTGTTCCTCAGTGTTCCTTAGTGTTGGGTAGAATCCTTTGGTTGTTCCTCAGTGTCCTTAGTGTCGGGTAGAATACTTTGGTTGTTCCTCAGTGTCCCTTAGTGTTGGGTAGAATCCTTTGGTTGTTCCTCAGTGTCCCTTAGTGTCGGGTAGAATACTTTGGTTGTTCCTCAGTGTCCCTTAGTGTTGGGTAGAATCCTTTGGTTGTTCAAATGCAAGAGATTGTCATTATGTTTGTCAAAGAAAAATCTACATAATGATTCTACTTGTTTGTTCGTACGTTATGTTTATTCTGTTACGATTTGTGTGGCCATTTTTAGACTTCAAGTGAGAGCACTTTACAGTGGAGTTCCCTTGTATTAAGAAGAGTGCGATTTTTAGTGAAGAAACCTTTGGTTGTTCCTCAGTGTCCCTTAGTGTTGGATATGATCCTTTGGTTGTTCCTTGGTGTCGCTTTGTGTTGGGTAGAATCCTTGCGTTGAGCAAAGACGTTGTTTGCAGGTCCGTACGTCAGTGTCGAATAAAGTGCAAATGAACGACTTTCAATATCGGCGATTAAATTCTTAACTAATCACGTATTCTAGCTGTTGATTGGCTGTGGTTTAATTCACGTGACCACGCCGAGTCGATAAGTTTAAGTGGTGGTTTCCAGGAAAAATTATATACCATAATAATCCAACAGTTTGGCATAAGAGAAATTCAAAGAACACGACTTGGAGAATAAGATGTTGTTTAACCTGACTTGAATTTATTTCAAAATAAAATAAAAAATATAATTTTTCTGAATTTTTGAGATCAGTAATGATGTATATAATTTTGATTTTTCGGTCTGTTGTCCTCATCTTTATTGTGGTATGTAAAATCATAACGTTTCGGTCACTGTATCCTCCGGCCTTCCTCAGGTGTTTCCGGTGTCTACGAGCACAGCAATGATCCAAACTAGGAAATCACTTTGAATCGTTTGTGATTTAATACATTTCATTAAATACTTAAATATTTACACCCGGAGGGCGCATATTCTTGCTAGTTTTTTTTTTTATAAAGATATTGAAATTTTATTATTTCTAGTGGAACTTACAATCAAAACGGATATTATTAGTTATTATCTAATTACCAAATTCTATTATTAAAATATACTATTTAACAAAATGGGCGGTCGCTAGCAACAGCTTCAGTTTCAGAAATCTTCTGTCGAAGAGATTTTATCTCGAAACGTTAAGAATGAATTATAGGTTAAAAAACAACACCATAGTTAACTCATTTTTCTTTACACTTGCATTCAAAACCAACCACCAAACCAATGTAACACAATTATAAACTCCTTTTAAATAATCATTTTCACTTATTGATCTCTAATATAATTGTTTTATTCTCCAACATATCAAAATCAGTCCTATTAATAATTTTACATAGAAACCAATTCAAATAAAGGATAGGCCAAACCTGGAATAATAATCAGAGAAACAGATGGCCCTGTTAATAAACAAAATGTGTATACTTAGAGGGTGAGCCAGACCTGGAATGATAATCAGACACTGTTGAATACACACACACAACACACACACACACACACACACACACACACATACACACACAAACACACATAAACAACCCCCCCACACATACAGGCAGAGAGTTTGGAAGGCACGAGACAAGGCCAAATGGACAACCACTAGCAACAACTTCAGTTTCGGAGATATTCTGTAGATGAGATTTTTATCTCGAAATATTAAGAATTATTAAAAAAATCAAATGTTAATAAACAACACCATAGTTACCTTATTTTTTCTTTACACTTGCATTGTGATAGCCTTCAAAACCAACCAACAAACCAATATAAACACAATGTTTCAAGCAAATTATAAAATACTTTTGATATTATTTAACGTTTCAGTCTGGAGAATCATATAGGGGTTGACATGACCAGCTGAATGAACCAAAACTGGTGTAGGATGAGAATCGTTGGATTCATGCCTTCCTCAAGAGTATTAGCGCAAACAAATGCAAACAGCCTCGTTCAGGATTTGAACTTTAGTAACCGAGTCCACTTCCTACAATGATAAACGTTACACATCTAGCGCCTCTCAAGTTCATGAAATAATAAAATTTGGTAATTAAATAATAACTAATAATATCCGTTTTGATTGTAAGTTCCACAAGAAATAATAAAATCTCAATATCTTTAAAAGGAAACTAGTGAGAATATGCGCCCTCCGGACATAAGTATTTAAGTTTTAATGTAATGAAATATATTAAATTAGAAAGACTAACGAAATTAAATAAGAACTCATATAAAAAGATTACACTTATCTTAATCATATTTTAATTGGTTTCTGTATAGAATCATTCAGAGGATTGATTTTAATTCGCTGGAGAATAAAACAATAACATTAGAGATCAATACCACCAAGTGATTATTTATCAAACCCGGTTTTGTTAAAACCAGTATGCAAATTAACCATGCCGTATATTATGTAAGCCTTTATGTTTTAGTGATATATAAGATACATTGCAGAATTTTAAATGTACTAATAACATGGGCTGTTTTGAGGCAAATCTGACTCAGACTTCCATAGAAACATCGTTAATAAACAAGATTTATTCTATGTATTAATGATTTTGACGATATATTAAAAATTATAATGGAGATTGTGTGTTTTTCTGTCTGTAACCGAAACTATATTACTACTCAAGTCACAATTCCATTAATTATTTACGCCAAATTCTCCATGATTTCATTCTTTTAAACCTTCAGTTATTAATAAAAATTGTTTTACATTATTAATACTGTTGACTATATCTACGTACTAATAACATGCAATTATATTTATATATACAATAAAATAGCGGTTTACAGTTTTGAACGAGAAGGCTAATTGCATATTGATATTTAAAAATTTTATTTTAATAATATTGGCTTGGTATTATTGATTTCTAATTGTTTGGTTTTATCTTAAGAAATATAAACAAAAATATCGTGGATAAATCTTAAAAGAAATTTTATTTACAAGAAGAAATAACTGTAATTATATCCTTTACTTCCTATTTTAACTAAATAGTTAAATTAGGAAAATTTACCAATGAAAGAGGGGAGTAATGGAAAATGATGGAATAGTTAGTTTCAAAGTTTTCTATTTTCGATTATACCCCCTCTGTTGCAGATCTTTTTATCTGCATTCTTAGTCAGTTTCATTAGCCTTTCTAATTTAATATGATATTTTATTATATCAAAACTTAAATACTTGCACCCGGAGGGTGAATATATTTGCTAGTATTAAAAACTCATTGATATTCTTACGCAATTCTTGGGGGTATTGTGACGTAAGCAGCGATATATTCGGTTACAGACAAACAGGCAGCGTATCTCCATTATAATAAGAATATTAGCTTTTATTTAAAAAAAAAACTCTGCCTTCTCTAAGCTATGCGGCAGTGATTTGGCTTGTGCAGTTGTATTTGAACCTCTTTGACGCTAACGAAACCTTTAGAGAACTAAACAAAGGTACTACAGGCTGTCTTGAACAAATCACAACAGCACTTCACAATAAATAAATAAATAAAGCAAAACAAAAATCCAGCTGTATGGCCACTTGCTTCCTCTCACCAGACCATTCAAGCAAAACGAATAAGACATAGTGGACACTGCTGGAGAATGTACGTACGGTAGTAAGAATATTTTGAATAAGAATTCGTTGGATTCAAAACCAGAGGCAGTTAAGTGAGGAATTTCCATAACCATTAGGGTTCTGATTGATTTATGATGATCACGACTTGACCTCTCCAGATGCACGCGATTACTGACGTGAGAAGTTTTAGTTTAGATGCGAGCAGACACCTAATGAGACAGAATGTCTCTCAGGAGTCACAACTCACCGCGCGGTTGAATCTTTATGGGCTGGGTTGTTTTAAATAAAAGGCTTAAGAAAAACAATAAAGTCTTGTTAATTCATTTAAACAAAAAATGACTAGCCCGAAGAAATGGGGCCGGAACAAGAAAGAAAAAGCCCTACCGAATCAGCTCTGAGAAGAATATGAAGACCGACGAATAGTAGCCGAGTTAACAAGTCAGGGCACTCATCATATCATCATCTCTATTCTGTCTGTCTGTCTGTCTGTCTGTCTCTCTCTCCATTTTATACCCGAGGTGTGGGTATACAAAACGAACTCATAAGTAACATTCTCCTGTGGACATCTACACATGGACACACCAATGTAGGCCGATCAGAAAAATCTATATCGATCAGCTCTGTACGGATTCTGGATGCCGTGCGGAAGACTAATAGGGACTGGTCGTGAGAGAGTGTCGTGATTATCCGCGCTGTCAACGTGACACGATGATGATGATGATGATGATGATGATGATGATAAAAAAATATGAATTGTAAGAGGTGTAATTATTTATGAGCGCTCCGAGATGTTATTTTTGTAAAAAAAACTAATTCTATAGGCGGTAATTGGATAATTTTAATATTAAATGGGTTATATTAGTTGCGACAATAAAAAAATAGAATATTGATTGTGGGGGATTTTTTTTTTATGGCCGCAATAGACAAGTTATCATTATTTCACTCCATTCGAGGTTTTTCACACCTGCAGAAGCCGGTGGTTCACTGGAGACTGAGTGAAAGCAAGTCTCATCAGGTCTCCAGGACGTTTCTGAGTATTCCAGCCGATCTCAATAATGCTGTAGTATGGATGGTCTCGATTCTTCCTCCGATTTTCAATTCATCTAGACTCCTTTCCAACTACTTGGGGATTGGTCCGTTTGTACATATGTAGGCGCCTTCACCCTCATGTTCCACGGTTTTCTCAGTTCTCTGGCAAGGTCCAAGTATTTGTCGATCTTTTCGTTTTCTTTCATTTTCACTCTGTGTTCGCCCGGGACAGCAAAGTCGACGAGATATTATTATTATTATTTACTCCTTTTGAGTTTTCACATCAGCATTAGCTGATGGTCTTTCACTGGAGTGACAGCAAGTCTCCTCAGGTTTCCAGGAACTTCTGAGTATTCTGGCAGATTGCAGCAGTACAGTGTTCTGAATGGTATCAATCCTTCCTCTGATATCCAAACTTTCCAAACCCTTTTCCAATCCTTTTGAACCGTTCCAAGTGCACCAACTACAATTGTATAACTTGACTTTCATATTCCATCTTTTTCAGTTCTCTGGCAAGGTCCAGATATTGTCCATTTTTCATTTTCCTTAGTTTTACCCTGTGATCTGCTGGAACTGGGCTCCTAATCTTGGGCTAGACGGGCGGTTGGGGAGGTCCCCCTACGATCAATCGACTGGTCACGTCAAGTACCTATATGATTTTTCCAACCCTATTGCCCTTATGGAAGCCCCAACCCCTTTTTAATCATAATGGGTGCTAGAAGGGCGGTGACTGAGGTCTACATGTCTGGGAATGGCGTTAAACTCTATCTGATGGTGCGAGGTTCCAGTTCTGGAGGTTTGGGGAACGTAGAGCACCCCTTCATCACCATTGCTCCCTGATCCATCTGACGCCGGAGTGGTAGTACCTGTTAAGAGTCCATCGTATGGGTTAAATAGAAAAATGTATTTAATAAAAAAATTGTATTATCCATTAAGAATTGATTTATTTCAAAACTTTATTGGCATTAAATGACCCACTGAGGTTGATAATGCCGAAAAACACCCCCCCCCAAAAAATAACAACAACAAAAAACAAACAAACAGGCAATCAATAATTTACTATAGAAATGCATTACAAACTATTACCTATAGAAAGGCTTGTCAATGTTTTACTATAAAAATGTATCGCAAATGTTTTACTAATACAAATGCATTGCAACTGTTTTACTATAAAATGTATTGCAATGTTTTATCTATAAAAAATGTTTTGTCAATAGATTTAACTATAAAAATTTATCTTCGCAAATGGTTTTACTATAAAAATGTATTGTCTGATTACTATAAAAGTCATTGCAAGTGTTTGCAAAATACTTTCAAGTTTTTTAAAAGCAACATGTTTTTCCGTAATAATAGTGCGGTCTTACTATAAAAATACGTTGCTAAAGAATTATTATAAAATGTATCGCAATGTTTTAACTATAAACAAATGTACGCAAATGTTACATAAAGATGTATTGCAAATTTTTACTATTAAGATGTATAGGCAATGTTTTACTAAAAAAGATGTATTGCAAAATGTTTTACTAAAAAGATGTATAGGAAATGTTTTACTATAAAAGATGTTATTGCAAATGTTTTAACTATAAAGATGTGTGCAAAATGTTATACTATAAAGATGTATTGCAAATGATTTACTTAAAATATGTATCGGCAAATGTTTTACTATAAAATTGATTGTCAAGATTTACTATAAAGATGTTATTGCAAATCGTTTTTTACTATAAAAAGATGTACTTGGCAAATGTTTTACTATAAAAATGTATTGTCAATGATTTACTATAAAAAATGTATTGCAAATGTTTGTACTATAAAGATGTATTGCAAATGTTTAACTATAAAGATGTATAGGAAATGTTTTACTATAAAGAATGTATAGCAAATGTTTTACTATAAAGATGTAATTGCAAATGTTACTATAAAGATGTATTGCAAATGTTTTACATAAATAAAATGTATTGTTCAATGATTTCTATAAAAGTACATTGCAAGTAGTTTGCAAAATACCTTTCAAGTTTTAATTTAAAAGCACACTGTTTTCTTAATAAAGATTTTGGTCTTATTATAAAATACGTTTGCAAAAGAATTATTAATAAAAATGTATGCAAATGTTTTAACTATAAAATGTATTGCAAAGTTTTATATAAAAATTTTGCAAATTTTTCTAATATAAGATGTATATGCAAATGTTTTATCTATAAAAATGTAATCGCAATGTTTTACTATAAAATGTTTTGCAAATGTTTTTGCTATAAAGATGTTACTGCAAATGTTTTATACATGATGAATTTCTATAGATGTATTGCAAATGTTTCTAACTATAAGATGGTAATGCGCAAATGTTTTTACTAAATGATTAAAGTTTCTAAGATGTATAGCAAATGTTTAACCTATAAAATGTATTGCATGTTATTATACTTATAAAGAATGTATAGCAAATTGTTTTACTACTAAAATGTTTTGCAAATTTTTACTATAAAGATGTATAGCAAATGTTTTACCTATAAAGATTATTGCAAATGTTTACTATAAAGATGTATAGGCAAAATTGTTTTAACTATAAAGATGTATTGGCAAAATGTTTTACTTATAAAGATGTATAGGAAATGTTTTACTCTAAAGATGTTTTGCAAAATGTTTACTATAAAAATGGCATTGCAAATGTTTTAACTATAAAGATTGTTTTTTATAGGAAAATGTTAACTATAAAAGATGTATTGCGAATGTTTTTACTATTAAAGATGTATAGCAAATGTTTTACTAATAAAAGATGTCTAGCAAATGTTTTTACCTGATAAAGATGGTATAGATGCAAATGTTTTACTATAAAGATTGTAATTTGCAAAAATGTTTACTATAATAGAATGTATAGGACATGTTTTTACTATAAAAATCCTATTGCAACAAAATGTTTTAACTATAAAGAGGTTAGGAAATGTTTTTTACTAACTAAAGAAGTATTGCAATTGTTTTTACTATAAAGATGTATACGGCAAAATGTTTTTATACTAAAAGATGTATTGGCACATGTTTTACTTATAAAGATGTTATAGAAATGTTTTACTATAAAGATGTACTAGGAAATGTTTTTCTATAAATGTTATACGGAAATGTTTACTATAAGAATGTATTGCAAAATGTTTTACTATAAGTATGTATAGGCAATGTTTTAGACTATAAATATGTATTGGCAAATGTTTTTAACCCTATAAAGATGGTATCGGAAATGTTTCTATAAGATGTATTGCAAATGTTTTAACTATACAAGAATGTATACAAATTTTTACTATAAAGATGTATTGCCAAAATGTTTACTATAAAGATGTATAGGAAATGTTTACTATAAAGATGTATAGGAAATGTTTTTAAACTATAAAAATGTATAGGAAATGTTTTACTATAAAATGTTAATTGCAATGTTTTACTATATAAGATGTATAGGAAATGTTTTACTATAAGATGTATAGGAAATGTTTTTACTATAACAATGTATTGCAAATGTTTTACTATACAAGATGTATTCAAATGTTTTACTATAAAGATGTATAGGAAATGTTTTACTATAAAGATGTATAGGAAATGTTTACTATAAAAATGTATTGCAATGTTTTACTATTAAGATGTATACCGCAACATGTTTTACTATAACAGATGTATAACAAATGTTTTACTATAATAGATGTTATTGCAAATGTTTTACTATAAAGATGTGTAGCAAATGTTTTACTAATAAATGTATGCGAAAATGTTTACCATAATAAAAATGTATCGCAAATGTTTTACTATAAAAATGTATCTGGGCAAATGTTTTACTATAAAAATGTATTGTCAATCGATTTTCTATAAAAATGTATTGCAAATGTTTTACTATAAAGATGTATGCAAATGTTTACTATAAGATGTATAGGAAATGTTTACTATAAAGATGTATAGCAAATGTTTTACTATAAAGATGTATTGCAAAATAGTTACCCCTACTAATGATGTATTGCAAAATGTTTTACTATAAAAATGTATTGTCAATGATGTTACTATAAAAATGTATTGGCAAATGTTTTACTATAAAATGCTATGCAAATGTTTACTAAAGATGTATATGTTACAAAATGTATTAAATGTTTTACGATAAAAAGATGTATTTGCAAGTTTTACTATAAAGATTTATCTGCAAATGTTTTACTATAAAAATGTATTGTCAATGATTACTTAAAAGTACATTGCAAGTACAATGTTTGCAAAAGTACCTTTCAAGTTTTTTATTAAAGCACATGTTCTATAAAGATCGGTCTACATTAAAAATACGTTGCCAAAAATTATTATAAAAATGTATCCAATTTTCAAAAAATGTTGCAAATGTTTTACTATAAAAATGTATTGCAAATGTTTTTCTAATAAAAATGTATAGTCAAATGTTTTACTATAAAGAATGTATTGAAATGGTTATACTAATAACAATGTATGCAAATGTTTTTTACTATAAAGATTGTATTGCAAAATGTTTGCTATAAAGATGTGATAGCACAATGTTTTACTATAACAGATGTATTCGCAAATTTTACTATAAAATGTATTCGCAAATGTTTTGACTATATAAAATGGTATTGTCAAATGTTTACTAATAAAGATGTATGCAAATGTTTTACTTATAAAGATGTATTGCAAATGTTTTTACTATAAAGAATGTATAGGCAAATGTTTTACTATAAAACATGTTTGCAAATGTTTTCACTATAAAGATGTATAGCAAAATGTTTTACTATAAAGATTATTGGCTAAATGTTTTTTACTATAAAGATGTATAGCAATGGTTTTTTACTATAAGATGTATTGGCATGTTGTTTTTAACTATAAAAGATGTATAGCAAAGTTTTACATATAAAAGATGTATTGCCAAATGTTTTAACTATAAAAATGCATTGCAAAATTTTTAACTATAAAGATGTATAGGAAATGTTTTAACTATAAAAGAATGTATTGCCAAATGTTTTACTATAAAGATGTATAGCAAAATGTTTTACTATAAAGATGTATAGCAAATGTTTTTTACTATAAAGATGTATAGCAAATTGTTTTAACTATAAAGATGTATTGCAAATGTTTTACTATAAAGATGTATAGGAAAATGTTTACTTAAAATGTATTGCAAATGTTTTACTATAAAGATGTATAGAATGTTTTTACTATAAAGATGTATCGCTTAAAAAAAAAATAAAAAAAAAAAAAAAAAAGATTAGAAAAAGTATATGCAAATGTTTTTTACTATAAAGATGTATAGCAAATTGTTTTACTATAAGATGTAATTTGCAAATGTTTTACTATAAGATGTTATAGGAAAATGTTTTTTAATAAGATGTATAGGAAAATGTTTAATATAAGGAATGGTTTTACTATAAGATGTATTAATTAGATATATAACTATAAAAGATAATATTAGATGTTTACTATATATGTATTGCAAATGTTTTACTATAACAGATGTATAGGAAATGTTTTAACTATACAAAAAGATGTAATTAAAGCAAATGTTTACTATAAAGATGTATAGCAATGTTTTTACTATAAAAGATGTATTGGCAAATGTTTACTATCAGATGTAGGAAATGTTTTACTATAAAGATGGTATAGGAAATGTTTTAGCATATAATGTATAGGATGTTTTACTAATAAAAATGTATTGCAAATGTTTACTATAAAGATGTATAGGAAATTTTTACTATAAAGATGTATAGGAATGTTTTACTATAAAAAAATGTATTGCAATGTTTTACTAGAAAGATGTATTGCAAATGTTTACTATAAAGATGTATCGAAATGTTTTACTATAAAGATGTATTAGGAAATGTTTTAACTAATAAAATGTAATTGCAAATGTTTTACTAATAAAGATGTATACGAAATGTTTTTACTAATAAAGATGTATAGCAAATGTTTACTATAAAGATGTATTGCAAATGTTTTTTACTATAAAAGATGTGTAGCAAAATGTTTTACTATAAAATGTAATTGGGCCAAATGTTTTACTATAAAATTATCGCAAATGTTTTTACTATAAAAAATGTATTGCAAATGTTTTACTATAAAAAATGTATTGTCAATGATTACTATAAAATGTATTCGCAAATGTTTTAACTATAAAGATGTCTTGCAAATGTTTTACTATAAAGAATGTATAGGGAACTGTTTTACTATAAAGATGTATTACAAATGTTTTCTATCAGATGTATTGAACAAATGTTTACCTATAAAGATGTATTGGCAAATGTTTTTACTATAAAAATGTATTGCAAATGTTTTTACTAATAAAAAATGTATAGCAAATGTTTTACTATACAAGATGTATAGGAAATGTTTTACTAATAAAAACTGTATAGGAAATGTTTTACTATAAAATGTATTGCAAATGTTTTACTATAAAGATGTATAGGAAATGTTTTTAACTAATAAAGATGTTAATAGGAAATCGTTTCTTACTATCAGAAAATGTAATTGCAAATGTTTTACTATAAATGTATTGCAAATGTTTTATACTATAAAGATTATACTGGAAAATGTTTTACTATAAAGATGTATAGAAATGTTTACTAAATAAAATGTATTGGCAAAATGTTTTACTAAAAGAATCTATAGCAAATGTTTTACTATAAAGATGTATAGCAAAAAATGTTTTACTATAAAAGATGTATTTGCAAATGTTTTACTATAAAGATGTATAGCAAATGTTTTACTATAAAAATGTATTGCAAATGTTTTACTAAAAGAGTATTGCAAATGTTTACTTTAAAGTGTATACAATGTTTTACTAATAAAATGTATTGCAAATGTTTTACTATAAAAATGTATCGCAAATGTTTTAACTATAAAAATGTATTGTCAATGATTTACTATAAATAATGTATTGCAAATGTTTTACTATAAAAATGATATTGAAATGTTTGTACTATAAAATGTATCGGCAATGTTTTACTATAAAGCATGTATTGGCAAATGTTTTTACTATCAAGATGTATAGGAAATGTTTTACTATCAAGATGTATTGCAAATGTTTTACTAATAAAATGTATTGCAAATGTTTTTACTATAAAAATGTACTTGTCAATGATTTACTATAAAAATTTTATCGCAAATGTTTTTCTATAAAAATGTATTGTCAATGCTTTACTATACAAAGTTAACATTGCATAGTAGTTTGCCACAATACCCTTTACGTTTTTATTAAAGCAGCATGTTTTTGCCTATAAAGATCGGTTCTTACTATAAATAACGTTTGCAAAAGAATTATTAAAAAATGTATTGCAAATGTTTTACTAATAAAGAATGTATTGCAAATGTTTTACTAAATGTATCGCAAATGTTTTACTATAAAAATGTTTTTGCAAATGTTTTACTATAAAATGTATCGCAATGTTTTACTATAAACAATGTATGTCAAGTGACTTTACTATAAAAAGTCCAATTGCTAGTAGTTTGCAAAATACCTTTCAAGTTTTAGATTAAGGCACATGTTTTCCTTATAAAGATTGGGTCTGCACTATAAAAATACGTTGCAAAAGATTATTATAAAAAATGTATTGGCAAATGTTTTACTAAAAAATGTTTGCAATGTTTTACTATAAAGATGTATTGCAAATGTTTTTACTATAAAAATGTATGCGCAAATGTTTTACTATAAAAAAATGTTTTGGCAATGTTTTACTATAAAGATGTATCGCAAATGTTTTACTAATAAAAATGTATTGTCAATGATATTACTATAAAAGTAAGCATTGCAAGTAGTTTGCAAAATAACCTTTCAAAGTTTTTATTAAGCACATTGTTTTCTTATAAAATTGGTGCTCACTATAAATACGTTGCAGAATTATTATAAAGTATTGCAAATGTTTGTACTATAAAAATGTATTGCAAATGTTTACCTGATAAGATGTATTGCAAATGTTTACTATACAAATGTATCGCAAAATGTTTTACTATAAAAAATGTTTTGCAAATGTTTGGCTATAAAGATGTATCAAATGTTTTACTAAATAAAATGTTATTGCAAATGTTTTTACTATAAAGATGTTATAGCACATTTTTACTATAAAGATGTATTGGCCAAATGTTTACTCTAAAGAATGTATAGGCACATGTTTTACTATACATGTATTGCAAATGTTTTACTATAAAGATGTAATACAATGTTTTACTATAAAAATGTGTTTGCAAATGTTTTACTATAAAGATGTATTGCAAATGTTTTCACTATAAAGATGTAATAGCGCAAATGTTTTAACCTATAAAGAATGTAATTGCAAATGTTTTAACTAATAAAAGTGATTGCAAATGTTTTACTATAAAGAGTATTGCAAATGTTTTCTAATAAAGATGTATAGCAAATGTTTTCTATAAAGAATAGTATTGCCAAATGTTTTACTATAAAAGATGTATAGGGCAAATGTTTTTAGCTATAAAGATGTATTGCAAATGTTTTTACTAAAAGATGTATAGGAATGTTTTACTATAAAGATGTTTGCAAATGTTTTACTATAAGATGTATATGGAAACTGTTTAACTAATAAAGATGTTATAAGGAAAATGTTTTACTATAAAGATGTATGCAAATGTTTTACCTATAAAGATGTATAGGCAATGTTTACTATAAAAGATGTAATTGCAAATGTTTTTTACTATATAAGATTATTTGCAAATGTTTTAACTATAAAAATGTAATTGCCAATGTTTTTACTATACAATGTATAGCAAATGTTTTACTATAAGAATGTATAGGAAATGTTTACTATAAAAATGTATAGGAAATGTTTTACTAATAAAATGTATTGCAACTGTTTTACTAATAAAGATGTATAGGAAATGTTTTACTAATAAAATGTATAAGGAAATGTTTTTACTATAAAATGTATTGCAAATGTTTTAGCTATAAAGATGTATTGCAAATGTTTTTACTATAAAGATGTATAGCAAATGTTTTTACTAATAAAATGTATTGCAAAATGTTTTACTATAAAAGATGTATTGGCAAATGTTTTATTTAATAAGTGTATAGCAAAGTTTACTATAAAATTGTATTGCAAATGTTTTACTATAAAAAATGTATCGCAAATGTTTTTACTATAAATGTATTGTCAATGATTTACTATAAAAATGTAATTGGCAATGTTTTACTAATATAAGAATAGGTATTGCAAATGTTTTACTAATAAAAAATGTATCGCAAATGTTTTACTATAAAGATGTATTGCCAAAATGGTTTTACTATAAAGATTGTATAGGAAATGTTTTACTATAAAGATGTATTGCAAAATGTTTTACTATAAAAATGTTTGGCAAACTGTTTTACTATAAATGTATTGTCAATGATTTACTATAAAAATTTTATCGCAAATGTTTTTAACTATAAAAATGTATGTCAATGATTATACTATAAGTACATGCAAGTAGTTTGGCAAAATACCTTCACGTTTTTATTAAAGCACATGTTTCCTATAAAGATGCGGTCTTACTATAAAATACGTTGCAAACAAGAATTATTATAAATGTAATTGCAAAATGTTTTACTATAAAGATGTATTGCAAATTGTTTTGACTATAAAAAGTATCGCAATGTTTTACTATTAAAATGTTTTGCAAATGTTTTACTATAAAAATGTATCGCAAATGTTTTACTATAAAAATGTATTGTCCAATGATTTACTATAAAAGTCCATTGCAAGTAGTTTGGCAAAAATACCTTTCAGTTTTTATCTAAAGCACATGTTTTCTAATAAAGATTGGTACTCACTATAAAATACGTTGAAAAGATTATCTATAAAAATGTATGCAAATGTTTACTATAAAATGTATTGCAAATGTTTTACTATAAAGATGTAGTATGGCAAATGTTTTACTATAAAATGTATCGCAAATGTTTTACTATAAAAAATGTTTGCAATGGTTTTTACTATAAAGATGTATGCGCAAATGTTCACTATAGAAAATGTATTGTCAGATGATTTACTTATAAAAGTACATTGCAAGTAGTTTTGCCAAATACCTTTCAAAGTTTTTATTAAAAGCACATGTTTCTTATACAAGATGGGTTCTCCACTAATAAAATACGTTGCAAAAGTATTATAAAAATGTATTGCAAATGTTTTACTATAAAAATGTATTGGCAAATGTTTTAGCTAATAAAGATGTATTGCAAATGTTTTTACTATAAAATGTATCGCAAATGTTTTACTATAAAATGTTTTGCAATGGTTTTGGCTAATAAGATGTATAAGCAAATGTTTACTTATACAGATGTATTGGCAAATGTTTTACTATAAAAGAGTATAGCAAATGTTTTAACTAATAAAGATGTAATTGCAATGTTTTACTATAAAGTGTATAGCAAATGTTTTCCCTATAAAATGTATTGCAAAATGTTTACTAAAAGATGTATAGCAAATGTTTTACTGATAAAAATGTTTTGGCGCAAATGTTTTTACTATAAAGATGTCTTGCAAAATGTTTTCTAATAAAGATGTATAGCAAATGTTTTACTATAAAGATGTATTGCAAATGTTTTACTATAAAAGTGTATTGCAAATGTTTTACTATAAAGATGTATTGCAAATGTTTTACTATAAAGATGTATAGCAAATGTTTACTCTAAAGATGTATTGGCAAATGTTCTTACTATAAAGATGTATAGCAAATGTTTTACTATACAGATGTATTGCAAATGTTTTACTATAAAGATGTATAGGAAATGTTTTTACTTAAAGATGGTATTTGAAATGTTTTAACTATAAAGATGTATAGGAAATGTTTACTAATCAAAGATGTATATGGAAATGTTTTACTATAAAGATGTATTCAAAATGTTTTACTATAGATTGTATAGGAAAATGTTATTACTATAAGATGTATTGCAATGTTTTACTATAAAGATGTATTGCAAATTTCTATAAAAATGTATTGCAAATGTTTTAACTATAAAAATGTATAGCAAATGTTTTACTATAAGATGTATAGGAAATGTTTTACTATAAAAATGTTATAGGAAATGTTTTACTATAAATGTATCTGAAATGTTTTTACTATATAAGATGTATAGGAATGTTTACTATAAAAATGGTATAGGAATGTTTTAACGTATAAAAATGTATTTGCAAATGTTTTACTATAAAGATGTAATGCAAAATTTTTTACTTAAAAGATGTATCGCAAAGTTTACTATAAAAAAATGTTTTTGCAAATGTTTTACTATAAATGTATAGCAAATGTTTTTTACTTAAAGATGTTATTGCAATGTTTTTACTATAAAGATGTATAGCAAATGTTTACTCCATAAAGAGTATATTGCAAATGTTTTACTATAAAAGTGTATTGGGCAAATGTTTTACTATACAAGATGTATAGGAAATGTTTTACTAACTAAAGATGTATTGGCAAATGTTTTTACTATAAAAGATGTATAGGCAAATGTTTTTACTATAAAGATGTATTGCAAATGTTTTACTATAAAGATGTATAGCAAATGTTTTTAGCTAATAAAGATGTAATTGCAAATGTTTACTACTAAAATGTATTGCAAATAGTTTTACTATAAAGATGTCTAGGAAAATGTTTTACATAAGATGTATTGCAAATGTTTTACTATAAAGTATGTATAAGGCAAAATGTTTTACTATAAAGATGTATTGCAAATGTTTACTATAAAGATGTATAAGGAAATGTTTTAACTATAAGATGTATTGCAAAATGTTTTACTATAAAGATGTATTGCAAATGTTTTACTATAAAAATGTATTGCAAATGTTTTTAACTAATAAAAAATGTAATAGCAAATGTTTTACTATAAAGATGTATAGGAATGTTTTACTAATAAAAATTGTATACGGAAATGTTTTACTATAAAATGTATTGCAAAATGTTTTACTATAAAGTGTATAGGAAAATGTTTACTATAAAGATGTGATACGGAAATGTTTTATACTATAAAAAATGTATTGCAAATAGTTTTTACTAATAAAGATGATTGCCAAATCGTTTTACTATAAAGATGATAGGAAAATTGTTTTACTAATAAAGATGTATACGGGCCAATGTTTTACTATAAAAAATGTATTGAAATGTTTTAGCTATTAAAGATGTATAGCAAATCGTTTTACTATCAAGATGTATAGCAAATGTTTTACTATAAAGATGTAATTGGCAAATGTTTTTACTATAAAAGATGTATGCAAATGTTTTTTATATAAAGATGTGTAGGGCAAATGTTTTAACCTATAAAATGTATTGCCAATGTTTTTACTATAAAAATGTATCGTTTCAAATGTTTTACTATAAAATGTATGTCAATGATTATAATACAAGATTGTATTGCAATGTTTTACTATAAAGTGTATTGCACCTGTTTTACTATAAAAATGTATTGCAAATGTTTTTAACTATAAAGATGTATTGCAAAATGTTTTAACTATAAAAATGTATTGCAAAATGTTTTTACTATAAAATATGGTATTGTCAATGATTTACTTAATAAATAGTACATTGGCAAAGTAGTTTGCAAAATACCTTTTAAAGTTTTTTATTAAAGACATGTTTCCTAAAACAGATTAGTCTTACATAAAATATGTTGCCAAAAGAATATTATAGAAAATGCATTGCAAATTATGAATCTTATTACAATTAAGTGAACTAAATCTTCAAATGGACTTGACAACTGTAAGGTAGGTTACAAAATTTCGTGCGTGTGAGCACTTGTTACTTACGCGATCCGAATTTTCATCTGTTATGGCTTTGTTACAAATAAAATGTTACCTAAGGGATTATTACTATTAATTGAAACTATATATCTGTTCAAATATCTATTGAATAGATATAATTACTTAATCAATTATTAATTTAGAGCTGGAATACTTGAAACCATAGAGCTATGTGCAAATTATTTTTTATTTGATAGGAATACTTGATATCATATAACTGTATGCAAAAACGCTCCATGAGCTCGAGGTATTGAATAACACATTGATATGCTGTTAAACTCAATCTCAAGAATGGGAGCCCGACATTTGCGGTCAAGTTAAAATTAACAGAATATTTTCTCGTACGAAATCAAAATGATCGTATATACCCCGGGTATTATTAATAGAAGTCGATTACTTATTTAATTATTAGTAAGAAAAGCTTAAACCAGTATGAAGATATAACTTTTTTCTTCCAATTCTGGTGTTCCTAAATCATTTCAGTGCTGTCATGGACGGGTATTTCTGGCCTAGTACATAATATCTTGGTTGTTTTGGAAAAAATAAAAACCCTTTTCCTTTATTTCCCCCCCCTTTTTNCAAAGTGGAGTATTGTATGTCATGAACTGCTCATCCACCTGGGCTCTATCCTTAAGCATCACGGGTCGACACCCACGGCCAAGATTGGGTGAGTCTTACTCCTCTACAGAGGTGCAGTCGGTGCATTCTAACGCCCAAGCCGACAGGGCGGAGAAAGTTCTGTGAAAAACCAAAAAACAAAAAATATAGGGAATTTCTTAGAATTTTCTTTTCCTTTATTGAATGGCTGGGATGAAACTCTTTACAATTCATTCCTATAGTAAAACACTGGTGGTGTAATGGTTATCAGACCATTGATAGTGAGTTCGATTCTCACTTTAGTAAGCTTAACATGATATTTAAATTTAAATAGTATCAGAACGTTTCGCGTTACGTACGTTTTAACAAACAATATTCATCACTGTCCTCGTGTTGTGGATCATGCTGGGTCTTAGAGTATGGCTTGGTAGAGACAACAATTGCAGTCGGGTAGCTCTCATGTGATTTCATGTGATTGACCAAGACTGCCTTTGATAACAAGGCCCGGTCACACTCCACACAGATCCAGAATTGGCTGGCAGAGTTTCACGTTTTCGGCACGCTCTCTTGAGTTTTGCCTGGTCCACCCTTGCAGTTTCAAACAGTTCTGCACCCCTGTATATCGCAGCCCTCCATTGCCCACGATCAGATTTCAGGGTTTCCCAATTATCGACGGGAATACCAAAGCACACTAGACACTCCTTCACACTATTACGAAACGGTGATTTTTTAGTGGGGAGGTCTTTTTTTGGGGGCTTGTGTTGTGGTCTTTTGCCAAAAAA
>JALAJA010000168.1:55000-57500 GCA_023376005.1 Doryteuthis pealeii | reverse complement strand
TACACCCCAAGCGGAGTTTAACAGTTTTGAATTCGGAGTTTTCCTTCTCTTAAACTGGTTGCCTAACCCAGGTTAAGGGACCCAGTGAAATAGATCACTAATTAGGACTGAGACTATTCAAATAGTGACCACGCCACACGGAGTGTTAAAATAATCAAACTTATTTTACCGTTTGATAAAAATGGTTGATAATTATAATGATGATAATAATTATGATTAAATATTTCAGAAATTTCAGAATTCTTAGTAGTCAAATAAAAATCCACCAAAATTAAAATCCGAATTTACTATCAACCCGAAAAATTACTAATATTATCATTATTTTTTTTAATTAGTGAAATAGTTCACTAATTAGGACCGAGTCTATTCTAGTAGGGGTTTAACAGTTTTGAATTTGGAGTTTTCCTTCTTCTAGGCTGGTTGCCTTACCAATGTTAAAGGACCCAGTGAAATAGATCACTAATTAGGACTGAGTCTATTCTATTAGTGGCTACACCTAGCGGAGTTTAACAGTTTTGAATTTGGAGTTTTCCTTCTCTTAGACTGGTTGCCTAACCAAGGTTAAAGGACCCAGTGAAATAGATCACTAATTAGGACTGAGTCTATTCGAGTAGTAGCCACCCCAAGCGAAGTTTAACAGGTTTGAATTCGGAGTTTTCCTTCTCCTAGACTGGTTGCCTAACCAAGATTAAATGACCCAGTGAAATAGATCACTAATTAGGACTGAGCTTATTCAAATAGTGACCACGCCTAGCTGAGTTTAACAGGTTTGAATTCGGAGTTTTCCTTCTCCTAGACTGGTTGCATAACCAAAGTTAAATGACCCAGTGAAATAGATCACGAATTAGTACTGAGTCTATTCAAGTAGTGGCCACCCCAAGCGGAGTTTAACAGGTTTGAATTAAGAGTTTTCCTTCTCCTAGACTCGTTGCCTAACCTAGGTGAAAGAGCCCAGTGAAATAGATCATTAATTAGGATTGAGGCTATTCGAGCAGTGGCCACCCCAAGCGGATATTTAAGAAGTTTGAATTAGGAGTTTTCATTCTCCTAGACTAGTTGCCTAACCAAGGTTAAAGAGCCCAGTCTGGCTTACTATTTATCCATAGCTGGAGGGTGAGTAGTTGGATTCATACCTTTCCCAAGGGTATTAGTGCAATGTGAACTGTAGCTTTGTCTAGAATTTGAACCTGTTTTGACGAGTCCATTTCCTACGACTCTAACCGGTATTGCTCCGGTATTGTTGAGTGTTTTTAATAAATTCAGCACTTTGGGATAACTTACTAATGCCACTGCGACGAGAAAGCTAAAGCGGCAATTGGATAATATATATATATATATATATATATATATATATAAATATATATATAAGTAAGTAAAGTCGTCAGGGCGGCCTAAAGTCGGTATCAGCCAGTCAGCTAGGGAGTCTATCCCCTTTTCAATAGCGCTAGACCAAGGAGATTGTTTTGGCGTCTGAGGTGGAGCGCCACACCTACCATCAGCTCCTTACTTTACCGCACAGATCCCTGTGCTACTCATACGCTGAGTTGGCGAGGACCGGTATCGAACTAGGAACCTTGTGGTTTCTAGCAGAACGCTCTACCGATATATATATATATATATTATTATATATATATATATATATATATGTAGAGTCAGGAATATATATGTCATGTTTAAATCTTTATATACAAATAATTAATATGTTATCATATATATATATATATATATATATATATATTCAGCACTTTAGGATAACTTACTAATGTCACTACAACGAAAAACGTGAGGCGGCAATTGGATACTATATATATATATATATATATATATATATATATAAAGATATATATAGATATATGTATGTGTGTGTGTGTGTGTGTGTGTGTGTGTGTGTGTGTGTGTGTGTTGCTAGAGTCAAGATATATATATATGTCATTTTTAAATTTTATATATAATATAATAATTATATATATATATATATATATATATATATATATATATATAATTTTTTTGTTTTTGTTTTTTGACATAGTTGAACCTTTACTTGTAGATATTAAAAATTTCTATTTGATAAATAATTTGAGTTGTGTGAGCAGACATTTTGGTGAAAAATGTCTGGAAATTTTGTTGTTAGTGTATTCCAGTCGTTGATGCAGGATCATGTGATAGATTTAAGGCCATGGGTACAGTGTGGCAAATGGTTTGAAGAATTCACCTGCAGTTGATCCCCTAGTATAAACAGTTGTATAATCTTTTTAGATACATTGTTTACATAAATATTTTTATTTCTTTCGTTTAAAGTTTTATTAAAAAATATCTTTAGTGCAAAATTATTTTGCTCTGAGCCTCGTTAGGGTCACAATGTAGGCCTTAATTTCATAAAATACATGAAATACAGAAAATGACATTAGTTTTTGACTCATCCTTGTACATAAAATATTTTATTTCTTTCAATTGTCAACAGAACTAGGACATTATCAATTGGCAAAGTTGGATCTTACTC
>JALAJA010000168.1:30000-50000 GCA_023376005.1 Doryteuthis pealeii | reverse complement strand
CGGTGGTTTGTGAGATGGGAGGCAGGTGACCATACAGCTGCTTCCTTATGGGGTTTTGTTTCCATGACTTGTTCAAGACTGTACGTAGCATTCTTGTGCAGCTCCTATCCAGCTTATTCTCAAGGCGCTTCGTTAGGTTCCAAGTGGTGCAGCCATACAGCAGTACTGATATAGCCACAAACTGGAAGAATTAAAGTTGTCAGTGAGATCGGGTTTCCATATGACTGATAACACTGGTTTACAAAGAAATTGAGGCAAGCACAAAAATAGCTGTTTTAACCTAATTTGGGGGTGCAGCTGAATTCAGATTTGAAATCCGTTTTTACTCATCACCTCTAGTTTTTTAGATATGCATACCGTTTTGTACACATACTGTACATAAAGGCATATATGCATTCAGGGTTAATTTATAATATTGTCTGACTTATGTCTTCTTTTTTAGTTATTATGCAATAAATGTAAGTGATAGCATTACATTATATATATATATAGCTATATATCAAGACGGATTTTGGCAGTTAAGCGTAGCCAACACGTCTCAATCAACAGCCAGTAGTACACTGGCCAGTAGTGCACTGGCAATCAGCTGATCATCTAAGAAAACACATTTCTAACTGTCGGCGGTACTATGAATTGTGTACATTGTGTCATCCAAGTATATTTATTCCGTCAATGTTCTTTATCTATCCTATTTTATCTGTAATAAGCTGCTGCAACGGTTGAAATAAGCACGTATATACTCTGTATATACTAAAATGAGACTATTTAAAAGACAGAAAACTAGAGGTGATAGAGCAAAACTGTTTATATATTTGAATTCAGCACATCCAAATTGGTAAAAAACACCTATTCAAATTCTTCCCTCCGACAAAAAATATTTTTTTTGTAAACCAGTGTAATTTGTTTGTGGCCAACCATATAATAATATATAATAATATAATAATATAACATATTATAATATATTATAATATAATCTATACATATATAAAGGACAGTTGGTCCGTATGTATGTATGTGTGTATGTCCAGAGAAAACTATTAAAATAAAATGATTAACGACAATGTAAATATATATACACATTCACTATCACCAGAGCTTTCTTTTTGTGCAAAAATAATTATTATAATCATATATATTATTATAAATAATCAATTCTTTCTGGAAAGATATTCAAAAATTAGGATTTGAAAAGTAAGAAAAAGGGAAAGTCATTTTTTGCATTCGTGATTAAAACATAAATCAATTATTATCATCTGCGTTATTCGGACTATTGTCCTCATCTTTATTATTATTTGTACAACGTTTCGGCCGATATACCCTCCGGCCATAAAGAAACTTTGAACAAACGTTGTACAAAATAACAATAAAGATGAGGACAATAGTCCGAATAATGCAGATAATACTAATTATCAAGCCTCATCTCAAACATTCAGAGAAATAGTGTAGATAACAATAAAGATGAGGACAATAGTCCGAATAACGCAGATAATACTAATAATCAAGCCTCATCTCAAACATTCAGAGAAATAGTGTAGATAACAATAAAGATGAGGACAATAGTCCGAATAACGCAGATAATACTAATCATCTAGCCTTATCTCAAACATTCAGAGAAATTGTGTAGATAACAATAAAGATGAGGACAATAGTCCGAATAACGCAGATAATACTAATAATCAAGCCTCATCTCAAACATTCAGAGAAATAGTGTAGATAACAATAAAGATGAGGACAATAATCCGAATAACGCAGAGAAATAAATCAATTATGTAAGACCAAAAGAATCAATGGATCTGCGAGACTAACCTTTGATGATACCCCTCTACCCAGGCAACGCCGGGCAGCCGATTCTAGTGTCTAATAATAGCAACATTTGATCTCAAAAATTCAAGACGTCTTTTTTTAATTAGTCGATTAGCTCTTTAAATTTTTCTTTCAGTGAATTTGCCCGTGAAGCTCTTGAGAAAGGTTTTGGTGTTCTTGTCGTTTGCTTTCCTGCCACACCCATCATTGAATCAAGAGCCAGGTTTTGTCTATCTGCTTCTCACCCTAAAGAAATGTTGGACACGGTTGGTATATTTCAAGGGCATTGGCACGAAAGTAAACGCGACCAGCCTTGTCCGGAATTTCAACCATGAAAGCACGCACATCTCCATATTTTTACTCACAAAGGAACACACACACACACACACACACACACACATATATATATATATATATATATTATATATATAATTTAATATACCAAACTTATATATATAATATATATATATCAATTAATATATATAATAATATATTCACCATTTTTTTCACTATTTTACATACTGTCGGATTCATTTCCATTTTTCTCTTCATATATATATATATATATATATATGTGTGTGTGTGTGTGTGTGTGTGTGTGTGTTAGGAAAAAGTATTAATTAATATATAAATTTAATATACCAAACTTATATATAATATATATATTAATTAATATATATATATATATATATATATATATAATATATATATATATATATATATTAATAATTCAGGGTTAGCTCAGTTGGTAGAGCGTTCGGCGGCTAGAAACCACAAGGTTCCTAGCTCGATACCGGTCCTCGCCAACTCAGCGTATGAGTAGCACAGGGATCTGGGCGGTAAAGTAAGAAGCTGATCGTAGGTTTGGCGCTCCACCTCAGACACTAAGATAATCTCCTTGGTCTAGCGCAATTGAAAAGGGGATAGACACCCTCGCTGTATGGCTCATACCGACATTAGGCAGCCCCGATGACTTTATATATATATATATATATATATATATATATCGCATACACGCTCATATATATATACATATATATGAGTGCATACATATATATATATATATATATATATATATATACGTGTGTGTGTCTGTGTGTGTGTGTGTGTGCGGGATTATTTCCTGATCCCATTATACAAGTGCCATTCCCGCCCAGACATGATCATCATCTCGGGGGCAATGATGCAACGATGATCACGTGGGAATTGACAGTGCCCTTCGGAGGGAACATCTGGAGGAAGCTCATGAGCGGAAGTTGCAGAAAACCAGTGTTGAAGTCAGGCTTAGTGAGCACTACACAGTCAGCCATCAGTACTCTACGTGCTGCTATGCAGCCGGTCTTTCAGAAGCTGTTAAAAGCTGGGACCTGGGTCACTAGATACATCACGTAGTCTGTAGGAATATATAAACCCTTACACCATTCATATTTTTTACATTAAAAAAAAAAGAATTGAAAAAATATTTCTTTTCTGAAAAAATCCGTTGCCGGCTGACCATGAACGGGTTAAAACTCTTCCTGTTTGAAAAAGAGAATTTGTCTATTTTTGAATTTGAAATATGTCTTCTTCTTTCAAAAACTGTTACACTGAAGATATACAATTATGTTCTTGGCGTAGAAACGCGTAGCGGATGTGCTAATGACGAACAGATTCTGGTTTATGCATATACCACTTTGTTGTATGGTCAAAATCTAATTTTGTGCATAATTCCCAGTGGATCACCTTCCCAACCCAGTCGTGTCTATTATTATTAGTTATATAAAGAATTAGACATGAATATTTTCTTGGTGGATTTATTTGTTGGGACTGCTAGTATATATAATCATATGTATTTACTATCATTTATATCTACATGGGCAAACTTAGAAAGATTTATAATACTTTTTCTAGGAAAGTGTTGTTATTACATTCAAAATTCAACATTACATTTAGGTTAAAATTATGTTAATAATGCAGGTGTTTATGAAACTTTCTATCTCCTTCTCTCTTGACATATACATGTATATACAGGGTGTTTGGGAGAAATTTGACATACATATATCTGGTTATTTTTCTCCATAGATTGGAGGTATTGACGCATACCATGCATCATTTAAAAGCTTGGACCCTTATTTATTCATATTCGTGATGAGAGATAAAATGGATGACTGGAACCCACCTGAATCAGGATAGAGAATAACTTGTATCATGTTTATTGTTTATAAGTTTTCAGGCCACTATAACCCTGGGATCTGTTTAGGTGTTTTTGAATTACCTTAAAATAAGATAAAAATATATAAATCGACCAATCAATAAACAAACAATATTCTAAATAAAAATGGATTTTATACGCTAAAGACGACAGCTGTCTTGTTAAAATGAAATTTTTAAAAATACGAAAATGTTCGATTTAGTTTTGGTTGTATTAAAGAAATTTGATTCATCCGTATATTAACAATAGAAAAATAGGAAACATATGCTTCTGAACTAAGTTAAAGAAAAATATCTTGTATTATTACAATATCCAATAATATATCAACAATTGATTGAATATACATATCTTTTTATTATAATGGAGATTGTGTGTTTTTCTGTCTGTAACCGAAAATATATTACTATTCAAGTAACAATTCCCTTAGTTATTTACGTCACATTCTACAGGATTTTATTTTTATTTAAACCTCTATTATTAATAAAATTGTTTTACATTATTAATACTGTTAACCATATCTACATCCTAACAACATACAATTATATTTATATATACAACAAAATAGCGGTTTACAGTGTGAACGGGAAGGCTAATTTGCATATTGATATTAAAAATCTGATTTTAATAAATATGTGCTTAGTATTATTGATTTCTAATTGTTTGGTTTTATCTTAATGAATATTATCTAAAATCTCAGGTATAAATCTTAAAAGAAATCCCTTAACAAAAAGAAGTAACTGTAATTTTATTCTTTACTTCATATCTTAACTAAATAGTTAAATTAGGAAAAATTTAGCAATGAAAGACGGGAGTGGGGGAAGAGTAAGTTTCAGTTGTTCTATTTTTTTTATTATAGCCTCCTCTGTTTCAAATATTTTTATCTGCTTTCTTATTTAGTTTCATTAGCATTTCTAATTTGATACAATATTTTATTACATTAAAACTTAAATACTTGCACCCGGAGGGTGCATATATTTGCTAGTATATATATATATATATATATATATATATATATGGCAGCATAATCTTCGTAACGCCCTGTCGGCTAGGTCGTTAGAATGCACAGACTGCACCTCTGCAGTGGGGTAAGAATCCACCCAATGGGGCCACCTGTTGGCCGTGGGTGGCGACCCGTGATACTTAAGAATAGAACCCAGGTGGATGAGCAGTTCATGACTTCCAATACTCCACTCTGGCCCTATCTTGGGCTAGACGGGCGGTCGGAGAGGCCCCCTCCGATCAATCGGCTGGCCACGTCAAGTCCTAGCACCTATATACTTGCCCCAACCCTATTGCCCTTATGGATATCCCCAATCCCTTTTTATCATATGGGTGCTAGAAGGCGGTAACTGAGGGTCTACATGTCCTGGGAATGACGTTAAACTTTATCTGATGGTGAGGTTCCAGTTCTGGAGGTCTAGGGAATCTGGAACACCTCTTTATCACCATTGCTCCCTGGTCCACTCTGACCCGGAGTGGTAGTACCTGTTAGGGTCCCATTTATTGGTTGAATAGGAAAACATGAGTTTATAAACAAAATTGTATTATGCATTAACAATGAATTTATTTCACAACTTTGTCGGCATTAAATGACCCACTGAGGTTGATATGCCGTAAAACAAAACAAAACCAACCAAACATAATCTCCATAGGGGACTGCTCATGTCAGAAGTCACCCCCTGACACAACACCATGAATCTAAGAGGTCTAGAAGAAAGCAGCGTCAACAAAGCATCGGAACATCAACATCTTCAGGGACAGCCTTCAACTGCGAAATCTGTGGTCGAGAATGTTTTTCAAACATCGGACTTCACAGTCACAGGAGGCGCTGTGACTTCAGGGGCACATAAAAACTTGATCATAGTCTTCCGAGACTGAATTGCCAATATATATAATATATATAATATATATATATATATATATATATATATATATATATAATATATATATATATATGTTGTATCGCGAGGTGGAAAAATACACAGAACAATAGTGTGCTTAATACATTTATTAAGCCCCAGTATCCGTGCCAAACAGATACATACAAACACAGAACAAATAAGTGCTGAAGGGGTTAGCTACTCTACAACAATATATGAGAGAGAGAGAGAGAGAGAGAGAGAGAGAGAGAGAGAGAGAGAGAGAGAGAGAAAGACGAATGAATCACAATTTTGATTGTCGGAAAAAACAAATGGAAATCGAATAATTACACAGGTTTCATGGAGAAGGGTTTTCAGAATATTTCGCTAGGATGTCGGCTGTGTACTGTGGCCGAGGCGATAAAAGTGTTTCACTAGTGTTTCACTGTGTCTGCTGAAGTCCCGATTTCGATTTCTGTCGGAGGAAATCGTTAGTATATACCGCTGATGAGACTTAATAAAGTCGAAACAGTCTGTACGGTATTCTACACACCGAGCCATCCTTTGCCGGGATTACACTTGTCAAGTTCATTTCTATAAGAAAAAGTATCGAATTTTATGCGATACATGCGGTAAGTGCCTTCAAGTAAAATTTAATACACATAATAATATATATATTATATATATTGTGTGTGTGTGTGTGTGTGTGTGTGTGTGTGTGTGTGTGTGTGTGTCCTCTATCTATATATCTAGACTAGACGAGAGAAGAGGAAAACTCATATGGAGCCAGGTCGGGCGAGTAGGGAGGTTGCTCCAGCACAGTGATGTTCTTCTGGGCCAGGAACTCTCGGATATTCAAGGCAGTGTGGGTAGGTGCGTTGTAATGGTGAGGCACCCACGAGTTGTTCTGCCGCATCTCTTGCCTCTTCTCGCGCACTGAACGAAGCAATCACCGCAGTATCTCTTTGTAGATATAGATATATATATGTGTCTGTGTGTGTGTGTGTGGAGAAAGGTAGACAAACACGTGATGTTGTACAAAATGGATGTTTATTGTAGGTAGTGATGTCGACATTATGACGTCTCGGTCCGTTAGACCTTCTTCGGGACGTTGGATTGAGTTCTTGCTTCAGCGGTGAACATTTTCATACTTGAAGCAAGAACTCAATCCAATGTCCTGAAGAAGGTCTAACAGAGCGAAACGTTAAAACGTCGACATCATTACCTACAAAAAACATCCATTTTGTACAACATCCCGTGTTTGTCTATCTTTCTCCACATATTTTCGGATTAATTTCCTCTTATTTCTACGATATATATATATATATATATATATATATATATATATATATATATATTTATATATATATATTTGTATATATATATATATATATATATATATATATATATATATATATATATATATAATGAATAGTGAATGAAAAAAATGAGAAAAGTATTTGCATGGAAAGGTGCTCAATGCTAATAAAGCATATATATATATATATATAATATATATATATATATATATATCATAAAATGGATACAATAGAAACCTACTCGAGTTTGACCATAAGGATCTTCAGGGTTAAATCCACTGAATTAATCGGTACCTCGATTAATTCAGTGGATTAAACCCTGAAGATCCTTACGGTGAAACTCGAGTAGGTTTCAATTGTATCCATTTTATAATAAATTTGCTCTACTTCGTATTGAGCACTTTGTATTTCTTATAGCACCTCTCAACGATCGTACCCATATTCACGGGTAAGCCACCTTTTATCTTTATATATATATATATATATATATATATATATATATATATATATATATATATATATATATATATATATATATATATATATATATATATATATATATATTAATATATATATATATATATATATATATATAACGTAAGAAAGATGCCAGAAATTAAAATCTTGAGATTCACTAATTTTTTTGAAATGAAATCATTAAAAATCTCTAAAAAAAAAAAAAACTTCATTCGTTGTAAGCAAAGACGCTGTGAATTATTTCACGCTTCATAAATCACAGAAAGAAATTCATTTAATTGATCGAAAAGCTAATTTCTACGTTCAACTTAACGCCTTCTCTGCGTTTTGGGTTTCACGCAAAAGAAATAATCATAATTATCACCCCCGAGGCTAACGACAACACATGGGGGGGGGAGACAAGGGGTGGGGGGAATGGAGTCTGGGGGTGCGGAGGCTGGGGGAGCGAGAGAAGAGATGAAGAAGAAAAATAAAAGAAAGGTGCAATCCCCCCCCCCCCAAATTTAAGATGACTAATACGAGACACATCTGGCGAAGATATCGGCAAATTGGAACTAGTGATGCGGTTTCGATTCCGGGGAATGGCTTACAGGAATTTACTCCTTTTTTTTTTTTTTTTTTTGGTATTGATGCTGTCGCTTTTTGAAAGTTGCTCAAACCATGCCTACTGTTGAACACGCGCCAAAAACGCAATGGATTATGGGATGGGGCATCTCGCCCTAGTGTAATGGTTATCACAGGCGGGTTACAGCTGAGGGTGGTGCTAACTACGTTTCCATCTTATTTGTGTGGCTTTGAGCCAAATCTAAACTAAGTTTAGTTTGTTTTTTGTTTTTTGGTGGGGGAGGGGATTCATCGATCTATTTAGAGTCGACTGTCCATCCGGGTTTTTTTGTCAACGTTCTACACCCACTAGACATTGCCTCGAGACTGACCGCTCGACCCCTATAAGTGCGATTTTGTGCCAAATTTAAACTGAGATTAGTTTTGTGAGGAGAGGAACTTCATCGATCCCCTTTACGGGTCGACTGGCCCTCCGAGTCTTTTCAACGGTCTATGCACACTAAACTTTCCATCGAGACTGACCGCTTGACGTGCATGAGCTAGAACCAAATCTAAAGTAAGATTTTTTTGTGGGGAGAGGGACTCCATAGATCCCTGTTAGGGTCGACTGTCCCTCCGAGTCTTTTCAACGGTCTATGCACACTAAACTTTCAGTGTTTATATATTTAATGAATAAAAGACATAATGGACCAATTTCAAGTTTTTCAAGTCTGTTACGTATCTTTGAGGTGTAAAACAGATTCTGAAAGGTACGTGATTAACTTACCTGAAAAATGCAAAAGTTATTAAATGAAATAAATAATGCATCATAATATATGTTATTCATTAAAGTAAATATTTATTTCAAATATAAGATCTTACTACTTGATATACCGAACATTTTATTAAATTCGGATTATTAGTTTATTTTTGCTGATTCTTTTTTGTTAATTCTTGTGCTTCTTCTGATCGACGATTTTGAAAATCAAATAAATAATTTGACGTGCGTGATCGAGAACCAAATCTAAACTAAGGTTGTTTTTTTTTTTTTGTTTTTTTTTTTTGGGGGGAAGACTTCATCGATCCCCTTTAGGGTTTACTAATCATTCGGGGTCTTTTTAATGTTTAACGCCCACCAGAGACTGGCCGCTTGATCTCTGTTCCCCCCATATGTGTGGCCTTGTGTCAAATTTAAACTAAGATTAGTTTTTTTTTTGGGGGGGTGGAGAAAGACTTCATCGATCCCCTTTAGGGTTTACTGACCATTCGAGTCTTTTTAATATTTAACGCCCACCAGGGTCTGACCGTTTGATCTGTGTCCCGCTCCCTATATGTGTGTTCTTGGGTCAAATTAGTTGGGTTTTTTTTGGGGGGGGGGACTTCATTGATCCCCTTTAGAGTCGACTGGCCATCGGGGTTTTTTCAACATTCTACACTCACTAGACTTTCCATTGAGACCGCTTGACCAGTGTTTCCCCATGGGTATGGCCCTGAGCTAAATCTAAACTAAGGTTATTTTTTTGGGGGGGTGCAGGTGGACTTCATTGATCACACTTAGGGTTTCTTTTTGGCCATTTGGGTCTTTTCAACGATCTACACCCACTAGACTTCCTTTCAAGACAGATCGCTTGACCTGCGCCCCCCACCCATATGTGTGGTCTTGTGTCAAATTTTAACTAAGATTAGTTTTTTTTTTGGGGGGGTGGACTTCATTGATCCCCTTTGGCCATCCGGGTCTTTTCAATGTTCTATGTCAACGACTTTCCCTTGAGACTGGCCGCTTGACCGGTGTTTCCCCATGGGTATGGCCCTAAGCTAAATCTAAACTAAGGTTATTTTTGGGGGGGTAGAGAAATTTCATAAATCCCCTTTAGGGTCGACTGTCAATCCAGTTCTTTTCAATGTTCTATGCCAACTAGACTTTGCCACCGAGACTGACCGCTTGACCTGCGTTCCTCCAAATTCCGTGATCTGGCACTAAATCTAAACTAAGGTTAGTTTTTTTTGGGGGGGTGGAGGTGGACTTCTCCGATCACCTTTAGGGTCTCTTTTTGGCCATCCGGGTCTTTTCAATGATCTACACCCACTAGACTTCCCTTCGAGACTGACCGCTTGACCTGCGCCCCCCCCATATGTGTGGTCTTATGTCAAATTTAAACTAAGATTAGTTTTTTTGGGGGGTGGGACTTCATCGATCACCTTTAGGGTCTTTTCAACGTTCAAGGACCCACTAGACTCTCCCTCGAAACTGACCGTTTGACCTGCGTTCTCACAAATTATGTGACCTTGCGCTAAATCTAAACTAAGGTTAGTTATTTGGGTGAAGGTGGACTTCATCGATCACCTGTTCATCGACTGTCTATCTAGGTCTTTTCAACGTTCTACGCACACTAGACTTTCCCTTGAGACTGACCGCTCGTCGTGTGTTCCCCTCATAGGTGTGGCCTTGTGCTAAATCTAAACTACGGTCAGTTTTTTGGGGGAGAGGGACTTCATCGATTACCTTTAGGGTTTAATGTCCATCCGGGTCTTTTCAGCGTTCTTCACCCACAAAGTTTCCCTAGAGGGAACCTGAGGGTGATGCTGACCAGGTTCCCCCTAATGGGCTTCATCGATTCCTATTAGTGTCGAATGACCATTCGGTTCGTTTCAACATTCTACGCCCACTACACTTTCCCCCGAGACTGACCTGCGTTACCCACAGCTTACTAATATGTACGGCCTCACATGTCACATAAGCAAGCTGAATTCTAAAGGCCATTCGTTTTATATTCAATTTATGCCTGTTTCGAAAAAAAATGTTAAAATATACAAACTTGTAAATATGTAAAAAGTATAATAATTTTGATTAGCAGGACCTGTGGATATACCACAGTATGATGATTTAATTATTACAACGTTTGTTATGTTTACTTAAGAGCTATTTCTAGATAATTCAATATGTAAAAAGTATAATAATTTTTACTACTATCAGCTCCTCACTTTCCCGCACAGATCCCTGTGCTACTCATACGCTGAGTTGGCGAGGACCGGTATCGAACCAGGAACCTAGCCGAACGCTCTACCGACTGAGCGAAACCAAAGACTAAAAGAGTACAGTGCTCGGTGTGAAAGTGCATCTCGTGGTGAGGTTTCAGTTCCATGGCTGGCGGGGGTCCACGGCCTACTAATATATACGGCCTCACATGTCACATAAGCAGGTAGAATTCTAACAGGCCGATTCGTTTTATAGTCAATTTCATGCCTGTTTCGAAAAAAATTTTTAAATATACAAAGTGTCTTTTTTTTTCTTCAGAATGTAATAATAAAAGATTGTAAACAAACTATCAAAAAAAAAAAATAGTTAAAAAAATTATGCTGTTATACAAAACAAACACACCAACAATTTATCTATGATTTCAGGTTATATCAGAAAAGATTAAACCTTTTCAATGTGAAATATATTCCCTTGTCAAGGTTGACAATGGTAGTAATGATACTACAGAGAAACAGTATTTATCGAGGAGATCTTACGGTTCCATCTAGCCAAATGTTTTTGCTTTAAGATTTTTTGAAACAGACAGGAACTATAAAACTATAAAACGAATCGGCCTGTTAGAATTCTACTTGCTTATGTGATATGTGAGGCCGTAGATATTAGTAGGCCGTGACGAGTCTCACTTTATTTCGTGTGACAATACTAGTAAGGATTCCATCTATGGGTCAAATAAACCTGTTTTCAAATTAATTGTATTATATAGGAATATTTGAAATGATATATATTTACCAACCCCTCCGCATGAGCAGGATGTGACACAAATATGTGGTGAAAGAATAGTTCGATTCATGCCTTTTCAAGGATATTAGCGCTATGTGAAAGTAAGTCTACTAAAAAGCACAAAAAATCCTCATTTTCGCAAAATTTAACCTTTAGAAAACGTGGATTTTTAGTACATTTTAGAAAACGATCTTTGATGCTATGTGACATGTGGGGCTGTATATATTAGTAGGCCGTTAGTTACCCCAAACTGTGTGACCCTGGGCTAAATATATGTATTCACCAACCATTTCTCAAATGCGATATATGACACAACGTTAATTTCAAAACAGAGTTTTTAACAGGTTTAAATTTAGAGCTTTCCTTCTCCTAGACTTGTTGCAATATCACGGTTAACGGGTCCAGACTGTCCTACTACTTACTCATAGCCGCCCTGTCGGCGGGGGCTTTAGAATACACCGACTGCACCTCTGCAGAGGGGTAAGAATCCCCCAATGGGGCCACCTGTTGGCCGTGAGTGGCGACCCGTGATGCTTAAGGATAGAACCCAGGTGGCTGAGCAGTCCATGACTTGCAAATATTCCACTTTAGGCTTTTCTTGGGCTAGACAGGCGGTCCCCTCCGATCAATCCGCTGGCCACGTCAAGCCCTAGCACCTATATGATTGCCCCAACCCTATTGCCCTTATGGCAACTCCCAATCGTTCTTATCATAAGGATGCTAGAAGGCGGTGGCTGCGGGTCTACATGTCCTGGGAATGATGTTAAACTCTATCTGATGGTGAGGTTCCAGTTCTGGAGGTTTGGGGAATGTGGAGAACCCCTTCATCACCATTGCTCCCTGGTCCACTCTGACCCGGAGTGGTAGTACCTGTTAGGCCCATATAGGGTTAAATAGAATGTATTATAAATTGTATTATCCATTAAGAATTGATTTATTTCACAACTTTATCGGCATTAAATGACCCACTGAGGTTGATATGCCGTAAAACAAACAAAAAACAACCAAACTAAATGCGCGTGTCAATTAAGAGGTCAACGGGTTCAACCATCATTTCTTCTGACCGATTAAAATTTTTAATAAAAACATCCAGACTTACAGGCTTAGAATGACTACACAGTGATAATGAGTTTACATTACCCTCTTGCTTACCCACTCCGTAAGGTCTGAGAATTATTAGGGTTTCTCTGTGTCTGGCACACGGTCACAAATATGGTGTTCCCGGGTAGGGCACCACCATTATGCTACACTAAGTTGTATGCAAGATATCAAATCTGAATAACCTCTCGTTTGTAAGCTATAAGTCGACACGTTCATAACTTGTGTTAATATTTCAACAAGATTAAACTTCCTGACGTTGTGTCCATTCTCCACGACAATAACCATTTTTTAAAAATCGCTAATGTTACATTAATTTTGTAAACACGCCATTTATAAAGAACGTTTATGACCGAACGCGATTGAAATTGACAAAAAATCGTTTTAAATGTATTAAAAATGAATTAAATGTGTAATATTATTTTGCTTTTTTTTATTGATGGTCATTATGTTACTACTTATCGATTTAGACAAAAGTTTGACCTTAAATAATAGATTTAATTAATTTTAATTCGTTTTTTAAAAAAAAAACTGTAGCAGCCGATTTTGGGGCATCCCTAGACTTAATCAATATGGCGCTATCTACCCAGTAAATGGGAAGCATCTTAGATTAGTAGACTTGTTCATATACCTTAGTAGCAATATCTCGTCTACTGAAAGGGATGTCAGCACATGCATAGGTCAAGCATGGATTGCTATTGACAGGATTGATTTACTTGTTTAACGGTTTGCTTTCTTTAAGCGGCTCACAGCGGCTCTCCCACTACTACGATCTGGTAATCTGAACATCAACTACATAAATGAGAGTAACCTCCCCTTGTTTCTTTCACCAATCTAAGTTTGGCATTTTTTTAGAAGGGGGACTTCATCGATCAACTTTAGAGCCGAGTGACCATTTATATACTACAAAGCAGGCCCCGACCCTAACTTTTTTCATGACCGTCCCGAACAAAAATTATCAACCCATCCCGAATTGGGTTTGGACCGTCCCGAAATCAAGATATTTTTGTTTAATTCATTAGCATCATCTATACTTGTCAGTCATCAGTAGCATAATAACATGTAATAAAACATTAAGAAAAGCTGAAGCAGTGATAATTCTGGATATTTGGACAAAAAATCCATTTCCTAGTGTGTTTTAAGCTAAAGAAAAATACTTTTTTACTTTAAGTTACCCTGAGTAGGGTTAGTAGTACATAATTCGGTCCTTTTAAACTATCTCCCTCCACCATTATTCATTACATGGCTTTGAGAATAGACATGCATTGCCGTAGCCTCATTTTGAGGTCAGCATTCGAGTAATCACTGGACGGTCATTATTGGAATGTAGTACAAACTTTTAGGAAAAATTTTTACCGTCCCCGGCAAACTGTCCCGGATGACGTATTGATCGTCCCGGGTGTAATTTTTATCGTCCCCGGGACGACGGGACGGCATTAATGTCGAGCCCTGTTACAGAGGAAACCTACTGACAAGAATTAACCGACTAGATTCTGTGAACAACAGCACAACTGAACCTCTACAATGGCGACAAGGATTCTACGCATATTTAATGTCTTCAGTTGTTTTGCATATTCCACATCTCATCCCATTGTTTATATTTTTACAACTTCAACCACTTCAAATATTTTCTGGCTAGTCAGTCCACTTTTATATTTTTATTACCCTTAAAAAAATTTCTAAAAAATCTTTTCGGGGGGAGACATTCTTAAAACTAGTGTGCATTTTTCAGGGTTAGGGTTAGAAAGAATAGGAAATTTAAAATTTCTTTTTTTATGAGATAGAGATCACTGTCGAATATTTTTGCAAGTTCCGACATTGTATTCCCATGATTTTTACAAATCTTTATTTTATTTGATTGGTTGGTTTTTTTTTTACGGCATGTCAACCCTTGTTGGGTTATTTTATGCCGAAGTCATTTGTTTAATTCATTTTTGGTTGTTTTTTTTTTGGGGGGGGGTTGGATTTTACGGGTGTGTCAACCCTTGTTGGGTTATTTTATGCCGAAGTCATTTTGTTTAATTCATTTTTGTTTTTTTTTTTTTGTTTTTTGTTTCTTTTTTTATTTTACGGCATGTCAACCCATGTTGGGTTATTTTATGCCGAAGACATTTTGTTTGATTCATTTTGGTTGTTTTTGTTTTTTTTTTTTTTTTGGATTTTACGGTGTGTCAACCCTTGTTGGGTTATTTTATGCCGAAGTCATTTTGTTTAATTCATTTGTTTGTTTTTTTTTTCTTTTTGTTTCTTTTTTTATTTTACGGCATGTCAACCCATGTTGGGTTATTTTATGCCGAAGACATTTTGTTTGATTCATTTTTGGTTGCTTTTTGTGTTTTTTTTTGGATTTTACGGTATGTCAACACTTGTTGGGCTATTTTATGCCGAAGACATTTTGTTTAATTCATTTTTGGTTGTTTTTGGTTTTTTTTTATTTATTTTACGGCATGTCAACCCTTGTTGGGTTATTTTATGCCAAAGACATTTTGTTTAATTCATTTTTGGTTGTTTTTTTGTTTTTTGTTTTTTTTATTTTACGGCATGTCAACCCTTGGGTTATTTTATGCCGAAGATATTTTGTTTAATTCATTTTTGGTTGGTTGGTTGGCTGGTTGGTTGGTTTTTTTCAGCATGTCAACCCTTGTTGTGTTATTTTAGGCCGTTGTGAGCGGTTTAAACTATGCAAAGAGTTAATATTCTTGTTACCATGGCAGCAAATCAAAATGTTTTTTTTTTTATCTTTCTGGTTTGATTTCATTCCTTGTTTAACGGCGTATTAACCTTCACGGGTTATCTAATGCCAAAACCGTCCCTGTAGCAGAACATTAGTTGTTTGGTTTGTTGTATTTTACAGCATGTCAGCCCTTGTTGGGTTATTTTATGCCGAAGATATTTTGTTTGATTCATTCTTGATGGGTGTTGATTTGTTTTTTAAAACTCAATTCTAATTCAATTCAACATCATTTATTTTCTTCTTGAACAAGAATTGGTAAAAGAGATATGCAATAAATTCTATCAGCTCACAAAACCACGTGCGGCCACACATGTCACATCAGCAGCTATATTCCTAACAGGCTGATTTGTTTTATAATCAATCTATGTCTGTTTTTGTCTGGAAAATACTTAGTACCATTTGGTTTTTAAAATAATATATACAAAATGATCGTCCATGATAGGACTGAAAGTACTTGGGAAAATATAAGTCATGGCGAATCACGGCCCACTACTATATACGGCCCCGTATGTCACATAAGCAGGTAGATTCTTAACAGGCTGATGTGTTTTATAATCAATCTATGTCTGTGTGCAAACAAATGGCTATCATTAAATTCAGTTGAAAAGAAAATGGAATACCCAACAAGAACGAATAAAGCAAAATGACATCGGCATAAAATAACCCAATAAGGGTTGACATGCTGCAAATTCCAATTAACCAACCAACCCATCTATAGGTCAAATAGATGTTTTAAAATTATTAGTATTTGATAGAAATACTTGATACCATATAACTGTAAATTATTCGTATTAAGAATAATTACTTGAAGCTATAATTGTTTACTAAGGATTATTATTATTAGTTACTTGAAACCATAAAACTGTGTGCAAACAAATTACTATTATTGAGCTAAAAAAAGATTGAATAGCAAACAAGAATGAATAAAACAAAATGACCTCGGCATAAAATAACCCAACAAGGGTTGACATGCCATAAAATCCAACCAACCAACCAAGAATGAATAAAACAAAACATCTTTGGCATAAAATAACCCAACAAGGGTTGACATGCTGTAAAATCCAACCAACCAACTAAGAATGAATAAAACAAAATATCTTTGGCATAGAATAACCCAGTAAGAGTTGACATGCCATAAAATCCAACCAACCAACAAAGAATAAATAAACAAAATGTCTTTGGCATAAAATAACCCAACAAGGGTTGACATACTGTAAAATCCAACCAACAAATAAGAATGAATAAACAAAATATCTTTGGCATAAAATAACCCAACAAGGGTTGACATGCCATAAAATCCAACCAACCAAGCTAGAATGAATAAAACAAAATGTCTTTGGCATAAAATAACCCATCAAGGGTTGAGGTGTCGCAAAATCCAACCAACCATCCAACCAACCAAGAAAGAATAAAACAAAATGTCTTTGGCATAAAATAACCCAACAAGGGTTGACAGGCCACAAAATCCAACAAACCAGCCAACCAACTACTCCGGAGTGGACCTGGGAGTAATACCAATAAAGAGATACTCCACACTACCCAATCTCCAGAATTGGAGCCTCGCTATCAGATTTAATTTAGTGTCATATCCAGACACCTTTTTTGGGTAGGGAGGGGGTCTTACCTCTCAGCTGGGGATATTGTCAACACATTCTAAGCCCCCCGTCGATAGGGTTTAAATATACTTTCGTCCTTTCTCTACTTATAGGGATGGGGATGAAGGTAACATGTCCCTTTTTTCTGCTAATGTCGGGCCATAAATCCAGCATCTTTTTTTTTAGTTTGGTAACAATTTGTCCACTCACTCTTCTTTTTTTTTGTGTTACACTAATGTCTGTCCAATGGGAGAATCGGATTGGTAGACGAGTAATCTGAGTCCCACATTTTCGTTTTCAGTTTGGGGGGTGGGGCGGAGTTTAGAAGGCCGAGATTTTCGTAATTCTAACCCGATTTTAATCGTGCTAAATTATGGCACGCCCCGCCCCCCTCCGGGCCCAATTAACTGCGATATCGGCCCTCAAATCTGGCGACCTTTAAACTTCTTTAGTGATTCAAGACTGCCCATTTACGAGGCCGGGCTAAGCACTAAAAAATAGAGCTATTCACCCCGTTATTAGTCCCATAAGAAGAAAATAACACCACGTAAAATCTAGTGCGGTTAGTCCTCTCACTACTTAATGTAGATTTTATAAATGGCCGGTTTAAGTTGGTTGGTTGGTTGGTTGGTTGGTTGGTTTTTATGGCATGTCAACCCTTGTTAGATTATTTTATGCCGAGGACGTTTTCTTTTATTCGTTCTTGGCTAGTTAGATGGTTGGTTGGATTTTACGGCATCTCAACCTTTGATAGGTTATTTTATGCCGAAGACGTTTGGTTTTATTCATTCTTGGTGGTTGGTTGGATTTTACGACATGTCAACCCTTGTTGGGTTATTTTATACCGAAGACATTTTGTTTTATTTATTCTTGGTTTTGGTTAGTTAGTTGGTTGGTTGGTTGGTTGGTTTTTTACGGCATGTCAACCTTTGTTGGGTTGGCATGGTTTTACGGCATATCAACCTTGTTGGGTTATTTTATGCCAAAGACATTTTGTTTTATTTATTCTTGGTTGGTTGGTTGAATTTTACGACATGTCAACACTTGTTGGGTTATTTTATGCCAAAAACATTTTGTTTTATTTATTCTTGGTTGGTTGGTTGGTTGGTTGGATTTTACGGCATGTCAACCCTTGGGTTATTTTATGCCAAAGACATTTTGTTTTATTCATTCTTGGTTGTTTGATGGTTGGATTTTATGGCATGTCAACCCATGTTGGGTTATTCTATGCCAAAGACATTTTGTTTTATTCATTCTTAGTTGGTTGGTTGGTTGGTTGGTTGGATTTTATGCTATGTCAACCTTGTTGGGTTATTTTATGCCGAAGACATTTTGGTTTATTCATTCTTGGTTGGTTGGTTGGATTTTACGGCATGTCTACCTTTGATAGGTTATTTTATGCCAAAGATGTTTTTTTATTCTTTCTTGGGTGGTTGGTTGGATTTTACGGCATGCCAACCCTTTTTGAATTATTTTATGTTGAATATATTTTGTTTTATTCATTACTGTTGGGTATTCATTTTTAAACTGAATTTACAATTATATGGTATCAAGTATTTCTATCAAATACTAAAAACATATATTTGACCTATATATGTATTGGTTGTTTGGTTGGATTTTATGGCATGTTAACCTTTGTTGGGTTATTTTATGCCGAGGACGTTTGTTCTATTCATTCTTTTTGGGTATTCAATTCTTTTAAAAATCTCAATTTTAAACATTTTTTAAAAAATATTTTTCTATTTAAACCATAAATATGTATAAGTGAGATTGTGTGAGATTTGGGGAATGGAATGTTAAGAATATTGGGATTTAGACTCAAGGCCCCAAAAAAGAAACTGATATAAAAGTATTTATTATTTACTTGTTATTAAATAAATATTTGTTTTTAGAATCTAAAAATAGAAAATATGAAACACTAAAATTAAGCGATTTATAATTTAAATGAATTTTATCTATTAATTAGGTATACAAATTGTTGCTCTAAATGCTCATATGGATGCAGCGAATGGTAATATTTGTTTTAAAGAATTTCGATTTATTTCCATCGAATCAGTTTGATTGAAACGTTTCAGAGATTTAAAAGAAAGAATTCATTGATTAATAAGTCAACACTAATGTGACATATTATGTGGTGTCATGGGTTGTTGACAAGAACCTGTAGTTAGTTTGAAGTAGGTTCATTGCGGTTGAAAGCATAGGTGGGTAGATATCTGTTGGATGATCCCAACTGACCCCTAGAGAGGCGCGAATCTCGCGCACCATGTATATATATATATATATATATATATATATATATATATATATATATATATATATATACGTGTTTCGAGGTATCACCTCTCATCAGTGTGGTTATACGTTAACAACTACCCCTGGCCGGTTTTGAGACCCGAATGAACTTTCGTTCGCCAATCCTCTTACCCGTGCGGCCAGAGGCAGCTGTCAAATATAGGAGAATATTTAATTGCTACATTTCTAAGCGGAAATGAATTCACTAGAGGCCTCAAACATTTGTAATCAAAGCGAGGTTTAGCTACACGCCAGAACGGTGAACTTGCAATTAAGTCCCTATTTAAAGTACTCGACCAAAGTGGGAGTATATATATAATAAATAAGCAATC
>JALAJA010000168.1:15000-25000 GCA_023376005.1 Doryteuthis pealeii | reverse complement strand
CCAAACACATTTTGATTCATTCATTCTTGATGGGCATTCAATTTCTTTTTCAAACTCATTTTTTCTTTCTTTCATTCATTCTTCCTTCCTTTCTTTCTTTCTTTCTGATAGATAGATAGATAGATATGAACAAACTGAGATAGATAGACTAACAGACATACTGAGATAGATAGATAGATAGATAGATATGAACATACTTAGATAGATAGATAGATAGATAGAATAGATAGATAGGAATGGATGCTTAAATGAGGCTAGCACATGACACAATCTTTTCAACTGTTTAATAATATTGCCTTCATGCAGCATTGCCATTGTGTACTTTATGAAACTCCTTCATCCGGCTATTCGAGGCTGTGCTCTTTATCTATTCAACCCATAAAGGGGACCTTACCAAGTACGACCACTCCGGGTTAGGACGACCAAGTACGACCACTTAAGGGCTAAAGTTGAATGTTGCATGTCATGGGTACAATTTTTTTCTATTTAGCCCATAGGGGGTACCTTAACAATTACTACCACTCAAAGTCAGGGTGGACCTGGTAGTAATGGCGATGAATGGGTACTTCATACTACCCAAAGGCTCTGAATGGCGTAACGGCTAATATACTGGTCTGCGAGATTGTAGTAAACGAGTTTGTACTCCAGTCGCGCAATTACGTTCACTTTCGGACTGATACCATTGGGAAGGGTATGAACCTGCTCATTCCTCCGCTATGCTGGTTGCTTGGATTTTACGGCACGTCAACCCTTGTTGGGTTATTTTATGACGAAGACGTTTTGTACTAATCCTCCTTGATGGGTATTCAATTTGTTTTTCAAACTCATTTTTTATCTATTCAACCCATAAATGGGATCTTAACAAGTACTACCACCCCGGGTAAGGGTAGACCTGTGAGTAATGATGATGAAGGGGTACTCCACACTTCCGAGAGCTCCAAAATCGGAACTTAACTAAATGCATGATACTAAGACCATCGGCCACTGCCTTCTGGCACATATATGATAAAAAGGGTTGGTGTTTACCATAAGTGCAATAAGGTTGGGACAATCATATAGGTGCTAGGGCTTGACGTGACCAACCGATTGATAAAAAGCATAGGCTCCAAAAATACACTCTGATTTGTCCAGTAGGACACATGGCGTAATGCATACAACAAAATCCTAACCCCCCTACACACACACCACAACTACTATCACCACCTCCCCTCCCCTCCCCTACACACACACACACCCTCACTGAATCCCGTTGTGATAATTCTTGAGAAAGCAAATCTGTCTACGAATGAACCCCCTTTTGCTAAAAATATCAAGACCCAAATCAAACCCAGCTGGTACGATATCTTTTCGCACAATATTAAAACAAAAAAATCACTCGCTGTTTATTTATTTCTGTCAACAGAACGTTCACCTCTGGTGGTCTCTTCTAATCGTTATTTGTTTTTTTCTTGTAAAATGTTATGGTTACAAGTGAGTTCGATTCTCACCGGGTGGTTCATGCTTCTGGACATAAGACTCAACTAAACTTAATAAATGTATTTTCATCGCAGGTGAGTTTTTTTTAAAAAAGAATTTAAGATTTTAAGGACTTTGTAAGTCATCCCAATATCCAATTGAACTCATATATATATTATATATATATATAATGAAAGTAAGTAAACAAACAATGTGTTTATTTTTCATGTGGCCTTTTAGCCGACAATTTGTATTTTCAAAAATTAGGTTATGACTTCAAATTAAGCCATATCACCCAAAATTGTCGGCTAAAAGGCCATTTCAAAAGTAAACACTTTATTTGTTTACTTACTTTCATACTTTCGTGTGACAAGTCGCCAAAAAGTGGAATATAACTAACTTCAAAACAAACGAAAAATCTGGGATGGCCAGCTAGTGTAATGGTTAGAATCCCCGCCTGTCAGTTTGGCAGTCGAGGTTTCGAGTCACACACGGAGCAGTCTCCCATCTCTAGAAACTTGCTGATGAGACCTAATAGGTCGAAATGTACATACAGGGATTGACATTTTCTCGATTCTTTTAGCCTTACATTTGAATATGCCCGCCTAAATTCATTAATTATTAACTAATTAATATTCAAAAATTAGGTATGATTTAAATTAAGTACATATCCTCCAAAAAATATATATATAATTTTTTGTTACAGGCAAATTTATATAATATATTAAGGGTTATCATAGTGATCACCACTTCAATGGATGGAATATGAGGAATAAAAAAAATTTATTAATAAAACAAGGGTCCTTTCGTCCGGTGCTTGTCAAGTTATACACCCGGAATCGATTAACAGTCAAGTTGTAAACAAATTTTTGACACGAATGGATATGGAAGGATTAAGGAAACGGTTGACAAGAGGGGGCGGGGGCGAAAAACAAAACTAAGAAATCCCCCATCAAGTCGCACCAGGGCCCCAAGCCGCTCACCCAATAAAATAAGTGAGTTCTTCGGCCTGATTTGTCTGCAAAAGGTAGGACGATATATATAATATATATATACACACACACACACACACACACAACAATATAATATATATATATATATGTAGGATTAATATATATAATATATATATATATATATATATAATTCAAATTCCTGAGGTCGGTCGTTGATTGGGTTGTAGGCAATCCTTGATGCACCAATTCTTTCCTATCGACTGTGCCAAAAAGTGTGGATGGTCCAACACAAGCCTTCACCACTATAAACAAATCCCTGTGTGGGAGTTCATTGTGTGTATGAACCCTCATACGTTGAAAATCGACGGGAGAGTCCATTTATATATATACTAGCAAATATATGCACCCTTCGGGTGCAAGTATTTAGGTTTTGATGTAATAAAATATCATATCAAATTAGAAACTATTTAGAAAATGATAAGCTGTTCTATTTTTCGATTATACCATCGAAAAATAGAACAGCTTTAAATTTAACTCTTCCATCAATTCCATCACTCCCATCTTTCATTTTTCCTAATTTATCTATTTAGTTAGATTATGAAGTATTTAATAAAATTACAGTTCTTTCATCTTGTTTATAGATTTCTTTTAAGATTTATCCCCAAGATTTTTTTGCTCAAATTCGTTAAGAGAAAACAACAATTAGAAATCAATAATACTAAGCATATATTTATTAAAATCAAATTCTTAATATCAATATGCAAATTAGCCTTCTCGTTCACACTGTAAACTGCTATTCTGTTGAATATATTAATATACTTGCATGTTATTAGTATGTAGATCCAACAGTATTTATAAGGTATAACAATTTTATCAATAATTGAGTTTTAAATAAAAATAAATTCATGATGAATGTGATATCAATGACTAAGGGAATTGTGACTTGAGTCGTGATTTAGTTTCGGTTACAGACAGACAAACACACAATCTCCATTATAATAAGATATATATATATATATATATATAATTATATATATATATATATATATATAACAAGTATTACCACTACGGGTTAGGGTAGACCTGGGAGTAATGGTGATGAAGGGGTACTCCACACTTCCGAGAGGTCCAAAATTGGAACTTAACTAAATGCAGGACTTAACTAAATGCTGGTGGCCTCCACTAATCGTTATTTGTTTTTCTTATAAAATGTTATGGTTACAAGTGAGTTCGATTCTCACCGGGTGGTTCATGCTTCTATACATGTGACTCAACTAACCTTAATAAATATACTTTCGTCACAGGTCAAGATCGTCGTAAGCCAGTTCGTACTCCAATCGCGCCGTTACGCCCACTTTCTGATTAATACCCTTAGAAAGGGTATGAAACTGCTCATCCATCTGCTACGTTAGTTGGGTGGTTGTATTTTACGGCACGTAAACCCTTGTTGGGTTATTTTATGCCAAAGACATTTTGTTTTATTGATTCTTGGTTGGTTGGTTGGATTTTACGGCGCGTAAATCCTTGTTGGGTTATTTTATACCGAAGACGTTTTGTTTTAAACTCATTCTCTAAACACATTTTTTATCTATCCAACCCATAAAGGTGCCCTAGTATAGGGCACCTTTATGGGTTGGATAGATAAAAAATGTGTTTAGAGAATGAGTTTAAACAAAACGTCTTCGGTATAAATAACCCACAAGGATTTACGCGCGTAAAAATCCAACCAAACAACCAAGAATCAATAAAACAAAATGTCTTTGGCATAAAATAACCCAACAAGGTTTACGTGCCGTAAAATACAACACCCAAACTAACGTACAGATGATGAGCATTTCATACCCTTTCTAAGGTATTAATCAGAAAGTGGCGTAACGCGCGAATTGGAGTAGAAACTGGCTTACGACGATCTTGACCTGTGACGAAAGTAATATTTATTTTAAGGTTAGTTGAGTCACATGTATAGAAGCATGAACCACCGGTGAGAATCGAACTCACTTGTAACCATAACATTTTATAAGAAAAAACAAATAACGATTAGTGGAGGCCACCAGCATTTAGTTAAGTCCTGCATTTAGTTAAGTTCCAATTTTGGACCTCTCGGAAGTGTGGAGTACCCCTTCATCACCATTACCCAGGTCTACCCTAACCCGTAGTGGTAATACTTGTTATATATTATATATATAATATTATATATATATATATATATATATATCTTATTATAATGGAGATGTGTGTTTGTCTGTCTGTAACCGAAACTAAATCACGACTCAAGTCAACAATTCCCTTAGTCATTGATATCACATTCATCATGAATTTATTTTTATTTAAAACTCAATTATGATAAATTGTTATACCTTATAAATACTGTTGGATCTACATACTAATAACATGCAAGTATATTAATATTCAACAGAATAGCAGTTTACAGTGTGAACGAGAAGGCTAATTTGCATATTGATATTAAGAATTTGATTTTAATAAATATATGCTTAGTATTATTGATTTCTAATTGTTTTGGTTCTCTTAACGAATTTGAGCAAAAATCTTGGGGATAAATCTTAAAAGAAATCTATAAACAAGATGAAAGAACTGTAATTTTATTAAAATACTTCATAATCTAACTAAATAGATAAATTAGGAAAAATGAAAGATGGGAGTGATGGAAATTGATGGAAGAGTTAAATTTAAAGCTGTTCTATTTTTCGATTGGTATAATCGAAAAATAGAACAGCTTATCATTTTCTAAATAGTTTCTAATTTGATATGATATTTTATTACATCAAAACCAAATACTTGCACCCGAAGGGTGCATATATTTGCTAGTATATATATAAATGGACTCTCCCGTCGATTTTCAACGTATGAGGGTTCATACACACAATGAACTCCCACAGGGATTTGTTTATAGTGGTGAAGGCGTGTTGGACCATCCACACTTTTTGGCACAGTCGATAGGAAAGAATTGGTGCATCAAGGATTGCCTACAAACCCAACAACGACCGACTCAGGAATTTTGAATTATATATATATATATATAATATATATATTATTATCCTACATATATATATATATATATATATGTGGTGTGTGTGTGTGTGTGTTGTGTATATATATATATATATATCGTCCTACCTTTGCAGACAAATCAGGCGAAGAACTCACTTATTTATTGGGTGAGCGCTTGGGGCCCTGGTGCGACTTGATGGGGGATTTCTTAGTTTTGTTTCGCCCCCCGCCCCCTCTTGTCAACCGTTTCCTTAATCTTCCATATCCATTCGTTCAAAAATTTGTTTACAACTTGACTGTTAATCGATTCCGGGTGTATAACTTGACAAGCACGAGAAAAGGACCCTTGTTTTATTAATAAATTTTTTTATTCCTCATATTCCTCCATTGAAGTGTGATCACTATGATAACCCTTAATATATTATATAAATTTGCCTGTAACAAAAATTATATATATATTTTTTTGGAGGATATGTACTTAATTTAAATCATACCTAATTTTGAATATTAATTAGTTAATATTAATTGAATTTAGGCGGGCATATTCAAATGTAAGGCTAAAAGAATCGAGAAATGTCAATCCCTGTATGTACATTTCACCTATTAGGTCTCATCAGCAAGTTTCTAGAGATGGGAGACTGCTCCGTGTGTGACTCGAAACCTCGACTGCCAAACTGACAGGCGGGGATTCTAACCTTACACTAGCTGCCATCCAGATTTCGTTTGTTTTGAAGTTATTATATTCCACTTTTTGCGACTTGTCACACGAAAGTATGAAAAGTAAGTAAACAAATAAAGTGTTTACTTTTGAAATGGCCTTTTAGCCGACAATTTTGGGTGATATGTGCTTAATTGAAGTCATACCTAATTTTTGAAAATACAAAAATTGTCGGCTAAAAGGCCACATGAAAAATAAACACATTGTTTGTTTACTTACTTTCATATATATATATATATAATATAATATATGAGTTCAATTGGATATTGGGATGACTTACAAAGTCCTTAAAATCTTAAATTCTTTTAAAAAAAAACTCACCTGCGATGAAAATACATTTTATTAAGTTTAGTTGAGTCTTATGTCCAGAAGCATGAACCACCCGGTGAGAATCGAACTCACTTGTAACCATAACATTTTACAAGAAAAAAACAAATAACGATTAGAAGAGACCACCAGAGGTGAACGTTCTGTTGACAGAAATAAATAACAGCGAGTGATTTTTTTGTTTAATATGTGCGAAAAGATATCGTACCAGCTGGGTTGATTTGGGTCTTGATATTTTAGCAAAAGGGGGTTCATTCGTAGACAGATTTGCTTCTCAAGAAATTATCACACGGGATTCAGTGAAGGGTGTGTGTGTGTGTAGGGAGGGGAGGGAGGGGTGATAGTAGTTGTGGTGTGTGTGTAGGGGGTTAGGATTTTGTTGTATGCATTACGCCATGTGTCCTACTGGACAAATCAGAGTGTATTTTTTTGAGCCTATCTTTTTATCATCGGTTGGTCACGTCAAGCCCTACACCTATATGATTGTCCCAACCTTATGCACTTATGGTAAACACCAACCCTTTTTATCATATATGTGCCAGAAGCAGTGGCCGATGGTCTTAGTCATGCATTTAGTTAAGTTCCGATTTTGAGCTCTCGGAAGTGTGGAGTACCCTTCATCATCATTACTCACAGGTCTACCCTTACCCGGGTGGTAGTACTTGTTAAGATCCCATTTATGGGTTGAATAGATAAAAAATGAGTTTGAAAAACAAATTGAATACCCATCAAGGAGGATTAGTACAAAACGTCTTCGTCATAAAATAACCCAACAAGGGTTGACGTGCCGTAAAATCCAAGCAACCAGCATAGCGGAGGAATGAGCAGGTTCATACCCTTCCCAATGGTATCAGTCCGAAAGTGAACGTAATTGCGCGACTGGAGTACAAACTCGTTTACTACAATCTCGCAGACCTGTATATTAGCCGTTACGCCATTCAGAGCCTTTGGATAGTATGGAGTACCCCTTCATCGCCATTACTACCAGGTCCACCCTGACTTTGAGTGGTAGTAATTGTTAAGGTACCCCCTATGGGTTAAATAGAAAAAAATTGTGTTTAAAAAAATGAGTACCCATGACATGCAACATTCAACTTTAGCCCTTAAGTGGTCGTACTTGGTCGTCCTAACCCGGAGTGGTCGTACTTGGTAAGGTCCCCTTTATGGGTTGAATAGATAAAGAGCACAGCCTCGAATAGCCGGATGAAGGGAGTTTCATAAAATACACAATGGCAATGCTGCATGAAGGCAATATTATTAAACAGTTGAAAAGATTGTGTCATGTGCTAGCCCCATTTAAGCATCCATTCCTATCTATCTATTCTATCTATCTATCTATCTATCTAAGTATGTTCATATCTATCTATCTATCTCAGTATGTTGTTAGTCTATCTATCTCAGTTTGTTCATATCTATCTATCTATCTATCAGAAAGAAAGAAAGAAAGGAAGGAAGAATGAATGAAAGAAAGAAAAAATGAGTTTGAAAAAGAAATTGAATGCCCATCAAGAATGAATGAATCAAAATGTGTTTGGCATACAATAACCCAACAAGAGTTGACGTGCCGTAAAATCGAACCAGCCAACCAACCAAATGGACAATTCCGAGTGTATTTTTGGAGCCTATAAACCTAATACTTTTATCAATCGCTGGTCACGTCAAGCCCTAGCACCTATATGATTGTCCGCTCTATTGCCCTTATGGCAAGCCAAACCCTTTTTATCATATATGTGCTAGAAGGCGGTGGCTGATGGTCGTAGTGTCCTGCATTTAGTTTAGTTTCAATTTTGGAGCTCTCGGAAGTGTGGAGTACCACTTCCTCACCATTACTCCCAGGTCCACCCTAACCCGGAGTGGTAGTACTTGTTAAGGTCCCATTTATGTGTTGAATAGATAAAAAAATGTGTTTAGAAAATGAGTTGGAAAAAATTGAATACCCAACAAGAATGAATAACATCTTCGTCATAAAATAACCCAACAAGGGTTGACATGCCGTAGAATCCAACGAACCAACCAACATAACGGAGAGATAAGCGGGTTCATACCTTTCCCAATTGTATTAGTCCGAAAGAGAACGTAACGGCGCGACTGGAGTTCGAACTCGTTTACTACAATCTTGCAGACCAGCATATTATACATTACGCGATTCGAGCCTTTGGGAGTGTAGAGTACCCATTCATCACCATTACTCCAGGTCCACCCTGACTTGAGTGGTAGTACTTGTTAAGATCTATTTATAGGTTGAATTGATGAAAAATGTGTTTCAAAAAGAAATACTCATCAAGAAGGAATAACATCTTCGGTATAAAATAACCCAAAAGGGTTGATGCTCCAACCAACCGAATGAATAAAACAAAAGTTTTCGGCATAAAATAACCCAACAAGGTTGACATGCCATAAAATCCACCAACCAAGAATGAAATAAAACAAAATGTTTTCGGCATAAAATACCCAACAATGTTTGACATGCCATAAAATCCAACCTACCAAGAATGAATAAGACAAAACAGCAGGTTGATCTGGTTCATACCTTTCCCAATGGTATTAATCCAAAAGTAAACGTAACTGCGCGACTGGAGTTCGAACTGGCTTACTACGATCTCGCAGACCAGCATAATACCCGTTACGCGATTCGGAGCCTCTATCATATTTTAAAAGTACGAATGGCACAGCCATATTTAACTGTGCCATTCGCCTCTTGTGTGGGCCCTTACATATTCAACATTCTTGAACTTCAAACCTGATGACCTATCATAGGCCTGGGCCGTGATCACTTTATCTCAGCCTGATAATTCGGGAGGGTCGGACAATTTTGACTAATGATGTCAGTGTCTGCGCGATCATGTGAGCCACACAAGCTGGACGGGATTGCTACATTAAAATGATAACAAAAATATAAATGTATTCATGACGAGTAATTTATAGAGTTCTCAAATTGGTCTCTCTCTCTCTCTCTCTCTCTCTCTCTCTCTCTCTCTCTCTCTCTTCCTTTCTCTTTTTCTCTCTCTTTCTTTCGCTCACACTCTTTATCTCTCTCTATCTATCTCTCTCTCTTTCTTCCTTTCTCTCTCTCCCTCTCTCTCTCTCTATCGCTTTCTCTCTCTTTTTTTGCTCTCTCTCTCTCTCTCTCTCTCTCTCTCTTTAACCCTTTTTTCTTTTCTCTCTCTCTCTCTCTCTCTCTCTCTCTCTTTCTCTTTTTCTCTCTCTTCTTTTCGCTCACACTCTTTCTCTCTATCTTTCTCTCTCTTTCTCCCCTTTCTCTCATCCTCTCTTTCTATATATATATATATATCGCTCTATCACTCACTCTCTCTCTCTCTATTTCTCTCTCTCTTTCTCTCTCTCTCTTTCTCTCTCTTTCTCTCTCTCTCTATCGCTCTCTCCCTCTCTCTATATATATATCGCTCTCTCCCTCCCTCTCTCTCTCTCTCCCTCTATCGCTCTCTTTCTCTCTGGTCTTTCTCTCTACCTCATCCTCTCTATATATATATATATCGCTTCTCTCTCTCTCTCTCTCTCTTCTTTCTTTCTTTTGCTG
>JALAJA010000168.1:7500-10000 GCA_023376005.1 Doryteuthis pealeii | reverse complement strand
GTTCCCACTACTATTTAGATTCCGCCCTATCTACTACGACTTTAGAATACGCCGAATGCACCTCTGCCGAGGCGGAAAATACCTGAAAACTCAAATTGTTATCAAATTTATGATATAGTATACTTTACTATAATAATTTGACATTCGATCGACTACGTTTTTGAATTAATAATGTTATAAGATTATTCATCGTTTTACATAAATTTGATTACTTTATCTAATTCTTTTTTTCTTTTTCAAATATTAATTTTAAATTCAGCAAATCGTATCATTTATATTTTATTTAAAAAATATAGTTAATCATTGAATTAAAATTTCTTACTATATTATTTTGTAATGGGCTAAACTTACAAATCGGTCGGAAAATTTAGGGTGACCCCCAAAAAAACAGAATGCATACATTTTATAATAAAACTGTTAATTTTAACTTGGGGTGTAGGATTAGGGTTTAGGGTTAGGGTTGGAGTTGGGTTAAGGGTTACTTTAATGAGAAAATAAATAAATAATGTGTTTTCTGTTTTTCTGGGTCACCCTGTATGCAGAACCCACAAATTTTGTAATAAAACTATTAATTTTAACTAGGGGGTTTTAGGGTTTAGGGTTAGGGTTATAGGTGGGGTTTAGGGTTAGTTTAATGGGAAAATAAATAATCTGGGTTCTGTTTTTTCTAAGTCACCTGTAATATGTTTTAATTTTTCGACCGATTTGCAAGTTTAGCCATATGATGTCATTCCCTCAAATCTAACGAAAAGAAAATTCCCTGACCTCCCACCAAGTAGAATTAAATTAAGATCGTTTTTACGTGATGATATTTATGGGTCATCCTGCGAGGACCGAACTCGCTATTCAGTAGTAATAGATCTGCAAACGATTATTAAACCATGTTTTTTATCTCCAATACCGGGCTTCGCCAGGTAGCCACTGCTAGTATATATATAATATATATATATATATATATATATATATATAGAGAGAGAGAGAGAGAGAGATATATATATATATAGAGAGAGAGAGAGGGGGTATGCATTCAACTAAGGGTAAATAGTAGGTCAGACTGGACTCTTTAATCTTGACTAGGTAACCAGTCTAGAAGAATGAAAATTCTGAGTTCAAACTGTTGTATAACTCTTTCTTTACTTACTTCTATTCTTCTTCTGACGTCTTTTCTATCTTAAGTCTTCTTCTAACATCTCTTATAGCGTATGGACTTCGTCTTGGGTGGTCGGTCGCACTTAACTCATTTCTTCTTCTTCATCAGTCTTGTTACCAAGACATTCACCAACCACAAAATCATGTTATTTTCATAAGCTTTTATTTACTTCACTAAACATTTCATGTAACTAAACATCTGACTAACATATCGCGCGTATGCAGTGAGTTCCAGTTAAGGCAGTACATCTCTGCCCGACGTCCAAACTGAAACTGAAGACCCAACCAGGTCCCACGTGACTTCACGTATTTTGCGGGCTTTCTGTAATATTCCATGGAAAGTCCCGCCCGTGATATGAAAAGGGCCATTCCTTTAGAAATACAGGGGATTGACAATAATCTTATGCAACCGCATAGATTATGTAACAAAACATCTTAAACTGCGTTTGAAAAAACTGACATTTTGTTTCTACATTTTTTTCACGTACGGGTTGATTTTCTTCATTTTACTCCCATATATATAAAACTATACCCAACCACAACAGAACACAACCATAAACAGGGACACACACACACACACACACACACACACACACACAACAGGACAGAAAACAACTACAAACACACATACACACACACACAACCTATCAAATATCAAAAATCTAACAAACTAAACATATATACAGGCTTGAACCCACTCTCATATACAAACCTGTGAACTACAATTTTAAAAACGACAAAAATAAGTTAATAATAAAAAAGAAAATCTGCCGATTAAGTTAAACACAATAAAAGCACACATAAACACACATATGTTACAAATCAACTATCTCTGTGACTCCTATCAGAGGAATAGACAAGAAGGGATATATATATATATATATATATATATATATATATATATATATGTTTGTTTGTTTGTTTGTTTGTTTACTTACTTTCATACTGTCGTGCGATAAGTCCCCAAAAAGTGGAATATAAATCAGTTCAAAACGAACGAAGAATCTGGGATAGGCCAGCTGGTGTAGTGGTTAGAATCCCCGCCTGTCAGCTTGGCAGTCGAGGTTTCGAGTCACACACGGAGCAGTCTCCCATGTCTATAACCTTGCTGATGAGGCCTAATAGGTCGAAATGTGCATACAGGGATTGACATTTTCTCGATTTGTTTTGCCTTACATTTGAACATGTATGCCCGCCTAAATTCATTAATTATTAACTAATTAAGTTTCAAAATTAGGTATGACTTCAATTAAGCACATATCCTCCAAAAATTGTCGGCTAAAAAGGCCATATCAAAAATAAACACATTGTTTACCTACTTTCATATATATATATATATATATATATATAT
>JALAJA010000167.1:76458-114403 GCA_023376005.1 Doryteuthis pealeii | reverse complement strand
GTTTAGTCCCTTCCACAGTACCAACAAAAGCCCTGAGATGATCTAATTAATAGATCGAAACACTGCAGCGTCAGCCAATAAACTCACCACTTAACTCATTTAGACCTGTGTTTTTTCAATTTTTTATTAACTACATATATATATATATATATATATATATATATAAAGAGTGCTCAGTATGTTTGTAGAGCACATTTAGTAAAATGGTATAATCAGATAACCTACTCGAGTTTCACATGGTTCGGATCATTAGGGCTATCTGTGATGAATTTAATTCATTGCAGATAACCCTGATGATCCAAATGAGGTGAAACCCAAGTAGGCTGACTATACCATTTTACTATATAAATACACATAAGAGTGCTCAGTATGTTTGTAGAGCACATTTAGTAAAATGGTATAATCAGATAACCTACTCGAGTTTCACATGGTTCGGATCATTAGGGCTATCTGTAATGAATTTAATTCATTGCAGATAACTCTGATGATCTGAACGAGGTGAAACCTAAGTAGGCTGACTATACCATTTTACTTATATAACTATATATAAATATTCAAGATGACCCAACATACCTTCTTTACTCCAGGAATTTCCAGCAAGGGAACAAGATCGGCAACAACGTTATACGACAATCTTTGAATAAATGGCGCCAACAAAGCCTCGAAACTCCAGAGTTCTTCCATTTCCTGAAAATAAAAGATTTCTAATCAAAAAAGGGAAGAAAAAGGACATGCTACACAGAAAAAAGTAATAAGAAAGATAGAGAGAGGGGTGAGCGCATGGAAGCAATAAAACTGTTTCAATCGAATATAATGAAAAGAAGGAAAGAAAAAAAAAAGGAGTGAGAGAGAGAGTTAAATCTAGATTATTATACTTTTTATATATTGAACTAACTGCAATAGCTCTTAAGTAAACATATCAAACGTTGTAATAATTAAATCATTATCATACTGTGGTACATTCACAGGTCCTGCTAGTACAAATATAAATAGGGTTAAATCGAACTTAACGGACCTAAATTCCACCATCATATGTCACCCTGCTGATAGAAAAAAAAATACTAAAAATCAGGGAATTAACCGAATTTAATGAAATTTTCAGTGTTTATATATTAATGAATAAAAGATATAATGCATACCAGTTATTTTATTTAAAAACTTTTACATTGTTTCAGGTCAGTTAACTTTGAACCACGTATCTTTGAAAATCTGTGTTATGCCTCAATGACGTGTGGTTCAAAGTTAAACACATTTTTCTATTTAACCCAGAGATAGGACCCTAAAAGGTACTACCACTCCAACCTGGAGGGAGCTGATATGCCGTTAAACAAATAAATCAAACCAAACAAAAGTCTGCATTAAATAACCCATAAGGAGTTGATATGCCGATAAAAAATATTTAATAACCCAGATTATGTTATGCCATTAAAAAATATTTAAAAACCCATTAAAAAATATCTAAAAACCCATATGCAATTAAAAAATATTTAAAAACCCATATGCCATTAAAAAATATTTAAAAACCCAGAAAGAGTTGATATGCCGATAAAAAATATTTAATAACCCAGATTATGTTATGCCATTAAAAAATATTTAAAAACCCATATGCCATTAAAAAATATTTAAAAACTCATATGCAATTAAAAAATATTTAAAAACCCAGAAAGAGTTGATATGCCGATAAAAGATATTTAATAACCCAGATTATGTTATGCCATTAAAAAATATTTAAAAACCCATAAGGAGTTGATATGCAATTAAAAATATTTAAAAACCAAGAAGGAATTGATATGCCATTAAAAATAATTAAAACCCATAAGGAGTTGATATGCCCATTAAAAATGTTTAATAATCCATATGGAGTTGATATGCCATTAAATAAATAAATCAAACCAAAGAAATCAAAATTCAGAAATACATAACCCATAAGGAGTTGATATGCCGTTTAACAAACCAAACCAAAATATAGTAATGATTACAATCAAACATTTAGAAATTAATCAAATTTTGGCATTAAATAACCCATAAAGAATTGATGTGCCCTTAAGCAAATGAACCAAACCAATATCATTTTATTCAAAATTGTAGTCTATCCTTGTTTTCAGAACTTCAATTTGTTTACCGTAAAACTTACCTTACAAAAGTGTAAAACGCAAGTGGCAAAGGTGCAACTACTCGTGACAAGATTTTGAATGAATCCCCTTGGTTGATTGAACTTTGCCGCTACTTCCCAGATTGTTTTCTGTTTCCATACCTCATGAAGCATCAGAGTCAGGTAGAACCTCTCAACGGATGACAGATCAACACCCTGTTTATTCATGGGGGAGAGAAGAAAAAAAAAAAATTAATCCAATAGTTTGTTGTTACATAATTATTAGATTCCTAATATTTGTGTATAATAGTGTAGAAACCAAAATGGCTATTATAAGTTGCAGCCCACGTCTTGAAGGATTGAATGACAAGGCTTGACCTCATCCTGATTCTCCTTCCGGTGGATACCGTGAGAATCGGTGGAGAAGACCCTCTTCCGGTTTAGATTAGAAAAGAGATTTTAGTTAGTGTCAGCCAAACCACGACGGTGGTCAGTCGTGTCATGCACGCTGCTGATTCAATCTGCGCAGGTATTTTGGTGGGGATTTCAAAATAAAATATGATCTAAGTAAATCGAAGTCTTGTGTTATTAACTAAAAACTACCAATGACACAGGGCTTCTGATAAAGAGAAATCCCCAATGGAAGACCAGACATGAAGTCCCTAAGACGAAGTCCAGACGCTAGAAGAGACGCTAGAATAGAAGTAAGAAAGTAAGGAAAGAGAGTATACAACATTGTGGCAAAAGGGGAAAAATAAAATCTTATAATGTGTGTCTGTAAGCCAAAACTACATGACCACCAACATCACAATTCCCTTAGTCATTTACATCATATTCTCAATGATTATTATTTAATCTCAATTCGAATCTTATTTATTAAAATCAACAGTATATACAGGGTGATTGAAAAATAACTCCCTATTCCTATTTTAAACTATTTATATATGATGTAATGAATATGTAAATACCTTGGTACCCCCTGACTATAATCTGATTGGACAGTGTTATGTATAAATATTCAACACTGTGTTGGTACAGGCGCCTAAACCTAAGCCTACAAGCCTAAACTTACTCGCCAGACTACACCATGACTGCTCGAAAGATGTGCTGCTATTCGACGCACCAACTACTACTGCGATAATATACCAAATACCAACTTCATAATATATCCCTTAACCTGGATATATCAATGGATCTCATCCTCGTCACCACTGATATATCCGGGTTAAGGGATATATTATGAAGTTGGTATTTGGTATATCATAGCAGTAGTAGTTGGTGCGTCGAATAGCAGCACATCTTCGAGCAGTCGTGGTGTAGTCTGGCGAGTAAGTTTAGGCTTGTAGGCTTAGGTTTAGGTACCTGTACCACCACAATGTTGAATATTTATACATGACACTGTCCAATCAGATTATAGTGAGGGGGTACCAAGGTATTTACATATTCATTACATCACTTTCCCTTTCTTAGAGATCTTACAAAATGATTTTTTTCAAATTCTCCATTCCTATTTCTTTTTAAAATTAATTCGCTTTGCAAACTCTTCTTTTCTGATCCCAATTATCTATGCAGAGCTCAATGGGTGACCCAACAGGTCTCATTTTTCTAGTTTTATTTTAAAGTCTGAGTGCACTTTAAAGAATTTTAAATTTCAAAGTTGACACATACTTTTTGGACATTGTATATGGTTTGTAAATTGATTTTGAAGGTTTATCACAATGCGAAGGAAGAAAAGCTAATGAGTATGCTGTTCATTTAGATGTATTTTTGTTTTTTTGATGTTTCCTTAATTTTTTGGGATTAATATCCCATCTTCAGTGGGCCTATAAAGGGACATTCACAGCTGTCCATATTACACACGTTACTACCTCCACGGTAGTAATATATCATGGAACATACATTAAAGAAATGAGAAAAATGTAACTTCATATTAAAAAATATATTGATATATCCGGGTTAAGGGATATATTATGAAGTTGGTATTTGGTATATTATCGCAGTAGTAGTTGGTGCGTCGAATAGCAGGTTGTCTTCGAGCAGTCGTGGTGTAGTCTGGCGAGTAAGTTTAGGCTTGTAGGCTTAGGTATAGGTGCCTGTACCAACACAGTGTCGAATATCTATACATGACACTGTCCAATCAGATTATAGTGAGGGGGTACCAAGGTATTTACATATTCATTACATCAGAAAGTTTAACCAAATATAAATGGACCTGATTCTTTAAAATCATTTTTTTTTATGTAATATAAAAAAATAATCCCTTCCTACTTACTTCAACATATTCTAATTGACAAACAAAACTGTAGTGAAAAAAGTTTTGAAAATAAAGTAAAATGTTTTTATATTTCATCGGTAATTAAATTAATAAAAAAACAAAAACACCAAAAAAAACTATTGACAATTTTTACTATGACAGAAGTGAAAGGGAAGATCGGGGGATTGTTATTATTAAAATAAGGGAGTACTAAAGAGATTTCTCTTGACTGCTGCTGGTGGTTGTAGGGATCAAATAAACGGGCAGCAGTCAGCAAGTGACTCTCCAGTCATCCAAATTCCTCTCAAAGAGATATAATAGCAAGGGGAATGAAATATACAGAGGGGGTGGAAATTGATACGCAGGTGATAAGTGAGAGATGGCTTGCTTTGCAAATTGCAAATTACTGCTAATCAAAATGTTGAAAATTAATTTTTTTTCCAACATAATTCAATCTCACAAGTAAGGAATAATTTAGTATTTAATTTTAGTCATTAAACTAAACAGGAAAAAGGCGTTAGGGAAACAAACATTGATTCATTCAGCTTTAGTATAATAATAGATATACTTACTTGCTTTACCCTCTGACCTCCGGCTTTTCTTGTGATGTAGCCCTCAGGCACCCCCATTAGATTAGCAACCGACAATTCCTGGGGGGACATGCTGCAGATCTTTCAAAGAAACAAGAAATTTAGAATCTTAGTAAAGACAGTCAATATAAAGACTTCATATTCACTTTTAGAGCCTTTTGGCGATCTGACAAGACAAAGAGGATGAAACCTACATAAAGGCAGCACACGTTTTCATCTGGCAGACAGTAGTCAGAGGGACAACTAAAGTGTCCAGGTTTGCCAAGGGCCCTGTTGACACAATGTGTTGCCCCCCTCTCTTTTCACTAAGTCTGTTTTAACTTGGAGCTGTTGCTGACAATAAAATAATCTTCACTATAATTTAGTTTGACAAAATTTCAATATACGTTTTCTAGACAAAATTGGCCATTTCATCTGTTTCTGTTTCCAATGCATTTTTATAGTAAAATCATTTCCAATGCGTTTTTATAGAAGAAATCATTTCCAATGCGTTTTTATAGTAAAAATCATTGTCCAATGCATTTTTATAGTAAAAATCATTGTCCAATGCATTTTTATAGTAAAAAATCATTTCCAATGCATTTTTATAGTAAAAATCATTTCCAATGTTTTATAAAGATAAATTTTCTTCTAAAGGAAAGATGCAAGGATTCTTTATACAATCAAAACGGTTATCATTAGGTATTATTTATACGTTTACTAGACAAAATTGGCCATTTCATCTGTTTCTGTTTCCAATGCATTTTATAGTAAATCATTTCCAATGCATTTTTATAGTAAAAATCATTTCCAATGCATTTTTTATAGTAAAAATCATTTCATCATTTCCAATGAATTTTTATAGTAAAAATCATTTCCAATGCGTTTTTATAGAAAATCATTTCCAATGTAAAAATCATTTCTGATGCTTATAGTAAAAAATCATTTCCAATGCATTTTATAGTAAAATCATTTCCAATGCATTTTTATAGTAAAATCATTTCCAATGCATTTTTATAGTAAAAATCATTTCCAATGCATTTTTATAGTAAAAATCATTTCTGATGCATTTTTATAGTAAAAATCATTTCCAATGTTTTATAAAGATAAATTTTCTTCTAAAGGAAAGATGCAAGGATTCTCTATACAATCAAAAACGGTTATCATTAGGTATTATTTACAAAGAAAATAGTTTCAGTACCTGATTGAAGTAAGTCATCCAACAGGGGTTAATAGGATGATTGTATGGGGTGATAAGCGCAAGTAAATGAAGGTAATTTGATAAGACAATATTCTCCGACGCAGCTGTAAGATCTTTGTAAAGACGGGGACCTATATCAATATCAATCGAACCTGTAAAAATAAAAAAAAGAAATTCATAAACCCAAGTCGAATTTAGTAAAACCATTAAGATACGGGTAATTTCATGTTGAATCAAAACAAGCAAAAATGATGTTGTAATGTAATATATTGCCTGATCAATCGGTTGCACCTGAGGGCCGGAGTACATACAGGAAGTGTGTGTGTGTCAAGTGCGGGCTGGTAACAGAATATGGCCTTGAATTGACCGTTGGCACCTAAAGATGCAGGTGTACATTTGACACTGTTTAGGCGTAGCCTATAACCAATGAAAACAGAGTGCGTGGGTGAAGAGGTGTGTCTACAGAAAAAACTGCGTAGGTGTCACGAACAAAGAGGCGTGACCGCAGGAGGTAGACTACAATAAAAAAGCTAGTGGAAATCGATTTGGCAGACAAAGATCAGGTCTGAGATTGCTTGAAGAGAACTTTTGAAGGCTCCACATTTACGTAACCCCTGCTAACGACACTCAGTCTGCACACAACCAAGGAAATAAAGATATCATATATATTTATTATATAAATACAAGTGTTCGTGTTCCTTGATGGGTCCAGTGTGTAACAGTAGCTTCAGTTCTGAGCAAAATCCAAACTATCTTTTTGGTACAAATAATGTTCAATATATGTGAAATAATAATAGAAAAAAATTTTTTGTCGTAGATGCAGTGCCACATCGGGATATTGATCTTGCTATGAAAAAATCAGAAAATCATTAATAACTTAAAATTGGTTGACTTTAAGATTTTTTTTATAGCATTTTTGGATTCCTTTAGGGTCGGTTAGCTCAGTCGGTAGAGCGTTCGGCAAGAAACCACAAGGTTCCTAGTTCGATACCGGTCCTCGCCAACTCAGCGTATGAGTAGCACAGGGATCTGTGTGGTAAAGGAGCTGATGGTAGGTGTGGCGCTCCACCTCAGATGCTAACACAATCTCCTTGGTCTAGCGCTATTGAAAAGGGGATAGACTCCCTCGCTGACTGGCTGATACCGACTTTAGGCCGCCCCGTCGACTTTTTTTTTGATTCCTTGGACAAAAATGCTTTTATAAACTAATTTTTAGTAGCAGGGAAGCTCTAGAACTCATTTCACAGACAAAAATAGTCGCCATTTTTTCGTGAACGTCACCAAATTTGGAAAGATAAAATTCGACATAACTCCGCCAATTTTTGTGATTGGAAGTTCAAATTTTAGGGATTGTCTAATGTTAACATAGTCTACACCCATACTGTATCTATGAAACTTATATAAAAACTTTTTCAAACTTTGTTTTGTTTTTCTCATCGATTTTTGAGACTTTTAGGATTATAAATGAAATTTACATTATTTTGAAACCAAAATACGTTTATTATACAAATTTTTAAAAGACATTCCAGCCCAGAAAGTGAGCGTTAGTTGAACCTCTTGTATCAAACGTTAAACTTTCTGCATTCAACCAAAAAAATGTGCTCTGAAGTAGACTAGTGTTTATACAATGTCTTTTACAATTGTTTTTTATTTTATTTTTAAAATTATCGAATTACTTTTTATAAACCCCGTAAAGTTGAAAAGGTGCTTGTTAGCACAATATTTATTATTGTTTTTCTTTACCTATACCTTATACTATATAATATATATATATATATATATATATTTATGTGTTTTTTAAGTTGGGCGTTATTACGAAGCATCTAAAAATAAATGAAGGAACTCGATGTTATGGAGTATTGGATTCACTTATTTTTTATTATTATTTTTTATCATAAATTTTTTCGGGTTCGTTAGATACCCTTTATCAAATGACTGTTGTTCCTGTTCAACGGATCTTTTGTCTCTGTTGTTATTGTTGTTATATATATACATGGGAGTAAATATGGAAAATAAATCCGACAATATTAAGAAATTTGAAAAAACAAGTGTTCCGAAAATAGGATGAATTTATTTATCAATGTTTAAATGTTTCGGTTTCTTTAAACCTTCATCAGGATGTATCTTGGGGTGAAGAAAATGATGGATGTTTTATAGATGACAGGAGATGAAAATGTTTATAAAATCTTTTTGTTGTGTAACTATATTTGTTCAGCGTTATAATTTTTGAAAGACAAGTCGCGATCCATGCGCGCAAAGATGTCATGACGCGTGACGTAACTCGAAGAAATGCATTCAACAAAAGACAAGAAAAAGTATTAATGGACTGATTTTATGAAAACAAAGGGAACAAAGTGGGAATGATTTTATAAACATTTTCATCTCCTGTTATCTATAAAAACATCCATCATTTTCTTCACCCCAAGATACATCCTGATGAAGGTTTAAATAAACCGAAATGTTTAAACATCGATAAATAAATTCATCCTATTTTCAGAACACTTGTTTGTTCAAATTTCTTAATATATATATATATATATATATATATATATATATATATATATAAAAAGAAAGATTCTGTATGTCTGTCTGTATATATTATTTCCACATTTTAGGAAATGTAAAATCCTAGATGGTCTTATATTCGTTTTTGGTTTGTTTTTGTTTTATGGCATATCAACCTCAGTGGGTCATTAATGCCGATAAAGTTTGAAAAATAAATCAATTCTTATGGATAATACAATTTTTTATAAATACATTTTTCTATTTAACCATAGATGGGACCCTAACAGGTACTACCACTCCGGGTCAGAGTGGACCAGGGAGCAATGGTGATGAAGGGGTGCTCCACATTCCCCAAACCTCCAAAACTGGAACCTCACCATCAGATAGAGTTTAACGTCATTCCCAGGACATGTAGACCAGCAGCCACCGCCTTCTAGCACCCATATAATAAAAAGGGGTTGGGGCTTGCCATAAGGGCAATAGGGTTGGGAAAATCATATAGGTGCTAAGGCTTGACGTGACCAGCCGATTGATCGGAGGGAGCCTCTCCAACCACCCGTCTAGCCCAAGATAGGGCCAAAGTGGAGTATTGCATGTCATGAACTGCTCATCCACCTGGGCTCTATCCTTAAGTATCACGGGTCGCCACCCACGGCCAACAGGTGGCCCCATTGAGGGAGTCTTACCCCTCTGCAGAGGTGCAGTCGGTGCATTCTAACGCCCCAGTCGACAGGGCAGTCTTATATTCGTGAACATTTTTTTCAAATTATTTGCTTGGTAGAATTTTGTTCACACTCGATCAAAGTCTACACACTCTAACAGTATATGTTTCACTGTAAATCTCTCTTGGCATGTAGTGCATATTGGGGATTCTGTGCCCTCTAGTACATGATGATGGGTGTTGTAGGTGTGGCCTATATTAAGCTGTTCTCTTCTATTTTTGTTGTATTTTTCTGGAACTTGTAAGAAAATGTAATATCACCAAAAAGAAAATCTTGAGTTATTAATCAAAATAACAACAGAACATCCCGGTATCACCCAGAATCTTAAGAAGAAGGAACTAGCCCAAGTTAAGAAGACACCAGCTAAGAAGAAATACAAAAGCTATGAGATGAGTATACAACCATGGGTATACTCTCTAGAAAAGATAAGTATATGTCTATACAGGCAAAATGACTATGTAACATATATGTAACGTATATAATAACTATGTAACGTATATGTACAGTTTTCCTGTAAGTTTATAAGAGCAAAAGGACTATGTAACATGTATATGTAACATATATGCACCTTTGTATGTTGCTTTTCCGAGCTTCGTGATCTCCAGTGTCAGATCGGAGTTGTCCTTTTCTTTTTCTGGTGATGATGGGTCGGAGGTGACACTCTTCCGCTTTTGTACAACAAGGCCAAGACTTATGAGACTCTGCAGTTCATCACGTACCACTTCGTCAATATCATAAAGAAGAACGTCACTTTGTATGTAAAGAAGGCTGTGGTGAAAGAAGGAGAATAATTCGGAAAGGCTGAGCGCCAACTGAAATTAAAAAACAAAACAAGAAGAATGTTACTTTGTACACTTTTGTCCATATATATATATATATATATATATATATATATATATATATATATATATATAGATGTGAGGTATCCAAAACTTGGTAGCAAGGGATGATTCTATATGTGATATCTAAGACACTGTATTATTATTGTATGATCCAGTATGTATAAATACAGTGAATCTTTAAATCACTAAAGAGAGCTCAATGTATGATAAATTTTTTAGATTAGATACAGAGCAATATTTTTCTTAGAAAGGAAGGAAAAACTCAACACCGTAATTCCATAATAAATTTATTTCGACCAAAATTGGGGCCTTTATAAATCTAAGTTGATTTAATATAGCTCCCCAAAAACCAGTCTCATCAGATGGAAGATCAGGTTAAAATGAATTTAAAACGGTCAAAATGCAGAGAATTTTGAAGCGTTCAAAAAAAGAATTTTTTGAAATTATTTGAGAGAGGCTGCACAGCAAGAGAAAATAGTGATGTTTGTATTAAGGTTACGGTTAGAGAATTCTTTTTTTTTTTTTTGGCGGGAGTGATATTTGAAAAAGTGAATTTTTAATTTCATAAGTATTAACTCTTAACATCCTATACAACCTCATTCCACCCGGCCAGAAGTCATATTCATTTTTCTAATCTACCCCAAATGATAGCCTTTGTTTAAAGGTGATATTAAACATATTTAGAAGTCTTTGATTTAAGGGAAATAATTTAGGTAACTTTGAATAAAAAGGGTTTTTTTTAAATAAATCCTTAGAGATTAGATTGGGGCTCTGGACTTTAAAAAAAAATCCCAACAGGATGTTAAGAGTTAACTTGTGCAAAGAAAAGTTAAGATTCTGTTAATATATGATTGAAATTTTATTTATCAATTTAAAGAAAGATGTGTGAAAATGTACCTGCAATCCAATAATAGAAAGTATAAGGAAACGAATTCCTTTGCCGTTGTCATACATCAAACTGCTGTGACAATTTTCAAGAGGACTGCAAATCATATCGTGTACCTGGAAATACAGAATAAATTAAAATCACAAGTTACCTCCCTTTAAAAAAAAATCTAATTATCTCCCTTGAAATTACATGCGACTTTCTATTTTCAAAATGTCTACGGGCAATTCCATGTCAAATGATAATAATAATAATAATAATAATGAAATTTATTGTGTACAGTGCTCAGGTGCACCACAACTCATCAAAGACATGAAGACCCTCAGCCACCGCAATCTAGCACCCATATGATAAAAAGGGTTGGTGCTTGCCATAAGGGCAATAAGGTTGGGACAATCATATAGGTGCTAGGGCTTGACATGACCAGCCTGTACGAATATCCGTCTAGCCTAAGTAAAGGGCCAAAGTAGAGTGTTGCATGTCACAGACTGATCATCCACCAGGATTCCATCCTTAAGCATCACAGGTTGCTACCCATGGCAAACGGGTTTTTACTCCTCTGCAGAGGTGCAGTCGGTGTATTCTAACACCCAAGCTAACATGGTAGGACAGTGCTATGGGAATCCATACTTTCAACACATGATATTGATAAAATAATAATAATGAAATTTATTGTGTACAGTGCTCAGGTGCACCACAACTCATCAAAGTATTATATCTAGTACATAGAATAATGTATTAGTGTCAGGAACATGAATAGCATACAGTAATAATATACATGTATGTGTACAGTGCTCAGGTGCACCACAACAAATCAAAGTCTCATGTCTAGTACATAGAATAATGTATTAGTGTCAGGACCATGAATAGCATACAGTAATAATATACATGTATGTGTACAGTGCTCAGGTGCAGCACAACTCATCAAAGTCTCATGTCAAGTACATAGAATAATGTATTAGTGTCAGGACCATGAATAGCATACAGTAATAATATACATGTATGTGTACAGTGCTCAGGTGCAGCACAACTCATCAAAGTCTCATGTCAAGTACACAGAATAATGTATTAGTGTCAGGAACATGAACAGTTTACAGTATTGATATGCATGTATGTGTGCGCGTGTGTACATATGTATGTGGAGAGTGGCATCAGGTATAGTGTCGGCAGACTACAGGAAGCATGGAGGCTTTGAAAGATTCAGTGCTTCGGCAGCCTACAACAGACGTGAGCAGTTTATTCCATGTCTTCGCAATTCTGAGCGTGAAAAAATGTTTCCGAAAGTCACGTGAGCAGTGCTGTTTTCTGACTTTGTAGGCATGCCCACGTGTGTTGGAAAGATGGAAATCAAAAAGGTGCTCAAGGTTGCTGTTGTTAAGATGATTAATGACCTTATGAGCGTTTACCAGGTTAGTTGCCAGACGCTGAAGTTTCAGCGAATCCATTCCCAGGGCTGTGAGACATTCAGAGTATGGTAGATGCTTGATGGAGGGTATCCGCCTGGTTGCACTTGTCTGTACAATTTCTAGGAGGTTAATATTCTGAGCAAGATAGGGGTTCCAGAAGTGTGGCCGCACCATAGCTTTGTACAGCTTCAAATAGATAGCTGGTGAGCGGCTGACAAAGGTCTTGTTGAGTGACGCCAGGACACCCTCGGCCTTTTTGGCAATTTTGGAGATGTGTTTCGTCCAACGTAAATCACTGCTGACAGTAATACCCAGATCATGTTCACAAGAAGATTCCTTGATATGCGAGACAACGAACACGTTTGGCTTCCGGTAAGTCACTGTCACTTCTATTACACAAGTATTTAAGTTTCAATGTAATAAAATATTATACTAAATTAGAAAGGTTAATGAAACTAAATAAGAATGCAGATAAAAAGATTTGAAACATAAAAATAGAATAACTGAAACTTATTCTTCGGCCTGGCGCCTCAACGTTAAGCAAGGCACAGAGAGGGGTGAGGCAGAGAGGAGAGTATCCTCAACAGAAAAGAGAGCCAGAAAGAGCGAGAAAAGCCAGCAGCCCCAGAAAGCATAACAGTTTGTGTGCATTCAGTGCACCAAAGACTGTCACTCAAGAATTGGCCTGCAGAGTCACTTGCACAGATAAAATTTTTATTTTTCATTTTGGACACTACGCCATCATCCTTAGTGGACGGAAAGAATCCAATGAATGAATTCTTCCATCACTCCTGTATTTCATTGCTAAAGAGGTGCAGTCTGTATATTCTAAAGCCCCACCTGACAGGGCTTCTGAAATATTGCAAAACTTTAGACTCACCATTTTGATTATGGTTAAATGGCGCTGAATTCTTGATTTTCTTACCTTTACCCGTTCTTGTAGTTGGGAAATCATAATACTTTCACCAGTTGAATCAATTCCGGCTCGACCAGCTCGACCAACCATTTGTTTGTATTGGCACTTGCTAATGAAGACATTCCCAACACGGGGAGCTCGTAAAATCACCCTAGGGAAAATAAAAAGATATTTTTTTTACTATTGTTTTTAAGGCCAGAGGAACACTTCATCCAAATCAAAAAACATTATTTTCTCTGTGAAATTTAGAATGGGAGAGGGTGCTTATTCAAAAAAAAATAATTATAGGGCTGTGGTGCTTATTCTGAAATTTATTAGAGTTGGATGCTTTATTCTAAAAATTTATATGGTTGTGGTGATTATTCTAGAAATTTATAGGGTTGGGGTGATCATTCTAAAATTTATAGAGTTGGGTGCTTATTCTAAAGATTTATATGGTTGGGGTAATTATTCTAAAGATTTATATGGTTGGGGTGATTATTCTAAAATTTATAGGATGGGGTGATTATTCTAAAATTTATAGGGTTGGGGTGATTATTCTAGAAATTTATAGGGTTGTGGTGATTATTCTGGAAATTTATAGGGTTGGGATTATTATTCTGGAAATTTATAGGTTGGGGCAATTATTTGGAAATTTATAGGGTTGGGATGATAACTCTAAAATTTGTAGGGTTGGGGTGATTATTCTAGAAATTTATAGGTTGGGGTGATTATTCTGGAAATTTATAGGGTTGGGGTGATTATTCTAAAATTTATAGGGTTGCGGTGATTATTCTAAAATTTATAGGGTTGGGGTGATTATTCTAGAAATTTATAGGGTTTGGGGGTGATTATTCTAAAATTTATAGGGTTGGGTGTCTAAAATTATAGGGTTAGGGTGATTATTCTAAAATTTATAGGGTTGGGTGATTATTCTAAATTTATAGGGTTGGGGTGATTATTCTAAAATTTATAGGGTTGGGGTGATTATTCTAGAAATTTATAGGGTTGGGGTGATTAGAGTACCAGGGTAAATGCTGTCAAAGGCTGAAAAAGTTTGTTGTAATACAAAAGCCCAAAATACTGTACCTTTTAGCCGGAAGGTTCACTCCAGCCGCTAATGTTGATGTACAGGTGAGTAAACAAAGTATTCCTGAGGAGTATGAGTCTTCGATTAATTTCCGTTCATCAGTCATGAGTCCACTATGGTGGTACGCTACACCAAATGGAATGGTAGCTTGAAGAATCGGACACAAGTGACCATTGTTGTCAGACTTTAATTCTTGAAGAAGAATTTTCTTTTTGGATTTATGGAGTTCAAGCAATTCCCTTCAGGATAACAAAAAAAAAAAAAAAAAAAAAAAGGAAAAAAAAAAAAGATTAAAAATGATTTTTACTACAAAATTCCATTAGAAATGATTTTTACTATAAAAATGCATTGGAAATGATTTTTACTATAAAAATGCATTGGATGATGATTTTTACTATAAAAATTCATTGGACAATGATTTTCCCTATAAAAATGCATTGGAAATGATTTTCACTATAAAAATGCATTGGAAATGATTTTTACTATAAAAATGCATTGGAAATGATTTTTACTATAAAAATGCATTGGAAATGATTTTTACTATGAAAATGCATTGGAAATGATTTTTACTATAAAAATGCATTGGAAATGATTTTTACTATAAAGATGCATTGGAAATGATTTTTACTATAAAAATACATTGGAAATGATTTTTATTATGAAAATGCATTGGAAATGATTTTAACTATAAAAATTCATTAGAAATGATTTTTACTATAAAAATTCATTGGAAATGATTATTTGTTACTATTGAAATGATTTTTACTATAAAATGCATTGGAAATGATTTTTACTATAAAAAATGCATTGGAAATGATTTTTTACTATAAAAATGTATTGGAAATGACTATAAAAATGCATTGGAAATGATTTTTACTATAAAAATGCATTGGAAATGATTTTTACTATGAAAATGCATTGGAAATGATTTTTACTATAAAATGCATTGGAAATGATTTTTACTATAAAGATGCATTGGAAATGATTTTTACTATAAAAATACATTGAAATGATTTTTATTATGAAAATGCATTGGAAATGATTTTAACTATAAAAATTCATTAGAAATGATTTTTACTATAAAAATTCATTGGAAATGATTGTTACTATAAAAATGCATTGGAAATGATTTTTACTATAAAAATGCATTGGAAATGATTTTTACTATAAAAATGCATTAGAAATGATTTTTACTATAAAAATGCATTGGAAATGATTTTTACTATAAAAATGCATTGGAAATGATTTTTACTATAAAAATGTATTGGAAATGATTTCTACTATAAAAATGCATTGGAAATGATTTTTACTATAAAAATGCATTGGAAATGATTTTTACTATAAAAAATGCATTGGAAATGCTATAAAATGCATTGGAAATTTATTAGTTTCTCATCCAATCATAATGCCGTTATTGGAGGACAGACAAACAAACTTATTAAACTAAATGAAATATAACAGAGAAGACCAATAAAAAAAATAACCCAAACTTACCTTCTATATTTTGACATCAATTTGCACAACATACTTGAAACGTTTTCACAATTCTTTTTTGTCGGACAAAACAAAAGACAAGAATTGGTTGGAATCACCTCCAAGACGAGTCCGAAAAGATGATCAGGATCCGTTTTATTCATTTCAGGTTTGTACTAGCAGAAAAAAAACAAAAAAAAACATATAAGATTTAAAGGTTAGGGGGCCGGGTTAGCTCAGGAGGTAGAGCGTTCGGCTAGAAACCACGAGGTTCCGAGTTCGATTCTGGTCCTCGCCAACTCAGCCTATGAGTAGCACAGGGATCAGTGCGGTAAAGTAAGGAGCTGATGGTAGGTGTGGCACTCCACCTCAGACGCAAAAAACAATCTCCTTGGTCTAGCGCTAGTGAAAAGGGGATAGACTCCCTCGATGATTGGCTGATACCGATATTAGGCCGCCCCGACGACTTTACTTTTTACTAACATGATCAAAGGGGAACCATTCTTGACTGATAAATTATTTATTGATCTACGAGGAAAAAAGAAGATGGGCTAGGGTTAGGTTTTAGGGTTAGTTTAATGGGATAATAAAACAATAATAATTTATCAGTCAAGAGTGGTTCCCCTTTGATCTCGTTAGACTTATAGGAAATAACCGATTTAAACATAGTTTTAAATTCCTTGGCTAGCGTGACACAATGGTTAAGTGAGAATACAGTCAGAGAAAAAAAAAAAGGAAATAGAATATGTTAAGTCCAGGCATATGTATATGGGTAGATGTTTGTCCCTTTAAGGAGACAAAGGGTCGTTCAGTAAAGTTTAAAGATTAAATATTCACGGTACCAAAACGGATATACGTAATGTTCTAATAGCGATATATGTTGTATCGCGGCTCTTGTCAACGTGCCTCCAAAATTCACGACACTAAAAGATGTTTGGCACGTGGCGGTCATCTTGTCGATAAAAAAAGTACAACGCGAGAAATATATCGTCCCAAGCTGCTTAGCTTTTATTTCCAGGGCTCGTCTCGTGGGTTGTGTCGGAGAGGAGGAAAGGCAGAGAGAAAGAGAGAGAGGACACTGTTAAATTACTGTGATCCCACAACTGGGACCAGAGGTCCGGTCCGTACCCTACGCATCCGAAAGCAAAAGAGGCCGGTATTTTTCTTTGTCGTTCCACGTTACCACGTGACTTCCGGTTCTGGTCAACATGGATATGATTTTTACTATAAAAATGCATTATGGAAATGATTTTTACTATAAAAATGCATTGGAAATGATTTTTACTATAAAAATGCATTGGAAATATTATAAAAATGCATTGGTCAATGATTTTTACTATAAAAATGCATTGGACAATGATTTTTACTATAAAAATGCATTGGAAATGATTTTTACTATAAAAATGCATTAGAAATGATTTTTACTATAAAAATGCATTGGAAATGATTTTTACTATAAAAATGCATTGGAAATGATTTTTACTATAAAAATGCATTGGAAATGATTTTTTCTATAAAAATACATTGGACAATGATTTTTACTATAAAAGTTGCATTGGAAATGATTTTTATTATAAAAATGCTTGGGTCAATGATTTTTACTATAAAAATGCCTTGGACAATGATTTTTACTATAAAAATGCATTAGAAATTAAATAATAAAAAAAATAGTGAAAAAAAGAAAAAAGTATTCTTTGAAAGTTACCTGAAAATTTGTGCATCTGTCGTGTTGTAATGGATTATCAGGTGATTTTTGATCTACATGGTAAATATTTTCTCCTATTTTCACATATTCAGTCAAAGTGACCTGTAGAGAAAGAATAAAACAACAAATATATTTCTTAATACGGTTTAAACAAAACAAAAATCACATTTTCAGCGGAAGATCGTGTGAAACACAGGAAACTCAAAATGACTTTAGTTTGGTTTGTTTTATGGCATATCAACCTCAATGGGTCATTTAATGCTGACAAAGTTTTGAAATAAAGTCATTCTGAATGGATACTCGATTTTTTTATAGATACATTTTTCTATTTAACCCATAGATGGGACCCTAACAGGTACTACCACTCCGGGTCAGAGTGGATCAGGGAGACATGGGGATGAAGGGGTGTTCCATATTCCCCAAACCTCCAGAACTGGAACCTCACCCTCAAATAGTATTATATACACAAAGCCACTGCTTTCTTCTGGACCTCTTAGCTTCATGGTATTGCGCCAGGGTGACTTCAGACATGAACAGTGCTCAACGCTATTGAGGGCGGTCCTAAGCCAAATTTTCCCAGCTGGAAGAGGTAATAATAATATATATATATAATAATCTATACATATATAAAGGGCAGTTGTGTGTATCTGTATGTCCGGAGGAACCTTTGAAAATAAAACAATTAACAACAAAGTAAATATATATACACATTAAATATCACCAGGGCTTGGTTTTTGAGCAAAAATAATGAAATTTTGATTTATATTTGTGAAGATAAATAAAGAATAAAAATGAAATGATAGCAGCATAGAATTTCTTTTGCATTTAATATTCTAAATAGTAGACATTAATTTTTCTTTTCAGAGTTGCTGGATCAACACAAGGTCTTCTTTTTACATAAGGATTTTAATGGGGTATACTATGAGGATCGAATTTGTGATTCAGTCATAACGGATCTGCGAGACTAAATTTCTTGCTATCCCCTACCCAGGCAATGCCGGGTAGCCACTTCTAGTATATATATATATATCAATAAAGGAAGGAAGAACTCAACACCGTAATTCCATAATAAATTTATTTCGACCAAATTTGGGGCCTCTATAAATCTAAGTTGATTTAAATTAGCTCCCCAAAATTCCGTCACATATAGAATCATCCCTTACTACCAAGTTTTGGATAAATCTCTTATATATATATATATATATGTGTTAAACAATATTGAGACTGAAGCTCTATTTACCAGGAAGAAATTAACGATGAATGAAACATTAATTTTGTTCAAAATAGTCTTTTTGGCATTTAATCTGTTTTATTGACTCAATTGCCCAACACAGATGTGCTGGATTGCGCTAACATGAACAGCATGTTCTCGATTTTCTGTGAGAGGCGCCTTCGCTAGCTTGGGCATGTCAGGAGAATGGAAAATGGCCACATCCCAAAAGATCTTTGCAAATAAGGCAATTAGAGTAACCTCCCTTGATTTTTACTTTGAAATAAGCCGGTTGCTATTTTGAAAGTCTCCATGCAAAATGAACAAATCTTGGAAACTTTTTCGAAAACTATACAACTGCATGGTTTAACACAAAAATATCATAAAATGTGTACTTAATAACAATTAAGTTCATTTCAGATAAAGCACACGCACAATTTTATGCTAGGAATTTAGCCAACTAAAGGTGAAAATTACCAAAAAGACAGCAGCCCCAGAAAGCATGACAGGTTGTGTGCAGTCAGTGCACCAAAGACTGTCTCTCAGGAATTGGCCTGCACAGTCACTTGTGCAGATGCAGATAATTTATTTATTTATACTAGCAAATATATGCACCCTCCAGGTGCAAGTACTTAAGTTTTAATGTAATAAAATATCATATTAAATTAGAAAGACTAACGAAATAAGAATGAAAAAAAAAAGATTTGAAACAGAGGGGGTAATAATTAAAAAAATAGAACAACTGAAACTTACTCTTCCATCCCTTCCGTCTTTCATTACTAAATTTTTCTAATTTAACTATTTAGTTAAAATAGGAAGTAAAGAATAAAATTACAGTTATTTCTTCTTGTAAATAAATTTCTTTTAAGATTTATCCACGAGATTTTTGTTTATATTTCTTAAGATAAAACCAAACAATTAGAAATCAATAATACCAAGCACATATTTATTAAAATCAAATTTTAAATATCAATATGCAAATAAGCCTTGCCGTTCACACTGTAAACCGCTATTTTGTTGTATATATAAATACAATTGCATGTTATTAATACGTAGATATGGTCAACAGTATTAATAATGTAAAACAATTTTATTAATAATTGAAGGTTTAAAAGAATGAAACCATGGATAATTTGACGTAAATAATTAAGGGAATTGTGACTTGAGTAGTGATATAGTTTCGGTTACAGACAGAAAAATAAACAATCTCCATTATAATAAGATTTATTATTTATTTTTGGACACTACTCCATCGTCCTTAGTGGACGAAAAAGTACCAACAATTGACCCCCATGACTTACTGGTCTAAAATTGTTTGTGTAGAGGTCAGCTTTAAGAAAGGATTTCAGGTCATCCATATTGTTTAGGGTCGCACTCATTCCAATAATCTGGCACGGATCTGGAAAAAAAAAAATGAAAAAAGAAAAAGATAAAATCCATTGTCGATTGGCAAGTTGGGTCTTACTCGTCGGATTCTTGTGCTGAGCCTCATTAGGGTCTCAATGTAGGCCTTAGTTTTATAGAAAAAAACTTCACACGAAATAAAGAAAATGGCATTACTTTTTGACTCACTTATATATATATATATATATATATATAGGGAGAGAGAGAGAGACAGACAGACAGACAATATTGAAAAGAACTTACATTGAGAGCGTAAAATCTTTATCAGTGTGGCTTCCAGTATTGCTCCACGACTGCCTCCTTCTCCCAACATGTGTAACTTGAAAAGAAAGAAACAAAAAATCATTTCCAGTGCATTTTTATAGTAAAAATCATTTCTAATGCATTTTTATAATAAAAATCATTATCTAATGCATTTTTATGGTAAAAATTATTGTCCAATGCATTTTTATAGTAAAAATCATTTCTAATGCATTTTTATAGTAAAAATCATTTCCAATGCATGTTCATAGTAAAAACATTTCTAATGCATTTTTATAGAAAAAATCATTGTCCAATGCATTTTTATAGTAAAAATCATTTCCAATTCATTTTTATACCAAAAATCATTTCCAATGCATTTTTATAGTAAAATCATTTCAATGCATTTTTTATACAAAAATCATTGTCCAATGCATTTTTATAGCGAAAATCATTGTGCCAATGCATTTTTATAGTAAAAAATTTTCTAATGCATTTTTATAGTAAAAATCATTTCCAATGCATTTTTATAGTAAAAACATTTCTAATGCATTTTTTATAGAAAAAATCATTGTCCAATGCATTTTTATAGTAAAAATCATTTCCAATTCATTTTTATACCAAAAATCATTTCCAATGCATTTTTATAGTAAAAATCATTTCCAATGCATTTTTATACCAAAAATCATTGTCCAATGCATTTTTATAGCGAAAATCATTGTCCAATGCATGTTTATAGTAAAAACATTTCTAATGCATTTTTATAGAAAAAATCATTGTCCAATGCATTTTTATAGTAAAAATCATTTCCAATTCATTTTTATACCAAAAATCATTTCCAATGCATTTTTATAGTAAAAATCATTTCCAATGCATTTTTATACCAAAAATCATTGTCCAATGCATTTTTATAGCGAAAATCATTGTCCAATGCATGTTTATAGTAAAAACATTTCTAATGCATTTTTATAGAAAAAATCATTGTCCAATGCATTTTTATAGTAAAAATCATTTCCAATTCATTTTTATACCAAAAATCATTTCCAATGCATTTTTATAGTAAAAATCATTTCCAATGCATTTTTATACCAAAAATCATTTCCAATGCATTTTTTATACCAAAAATCATTTCCAATGCATTTTTATACCAAAAATCATTTCCAATGCATTTTTATAGTAAAAATCATTTGCAATGTATTTTTATAGTAAAAATCATTTCCAATGCATTTTTATACCAAAAATCATTTCCAATGCATTTTTATAGTAAAAATCAGTTCCAATGCATTTTTATACCAAAAATCATTGTCCAATGCATTTTTATAGCGAAAATCATTGTCCAATGTATTTTTATAGGAAAAATCATTGTCCAATGCATTTTTATAACGAAAATCATTGTCCAATGCATTTTTATAGTAAAAATCATTTCCAATGCATTTTTATAGTAAAAATCATTGTCCAATGCATTTTTATAGTAAAAATCATTTCCAATACATTTTTATAGTAAAAATCATTGTCCAGTGCATTTTTATGGTAAAAATCATTTCTAATGCTTTTTTTATAGCAAAAATCATTTCTAATGCATTTTTATAGCGAAAATCAATGTTGAATGACTTAAAACTTACCTCATCAACAACAACCATTCCTAAAGTGTCCATTCGATCGAGTTCAATAAATTGATTTATAAGGCTGTGTGCTTTTTCAATGGTTGCAACATAGAGGGAACTTTTCTGTCTGCGTTTTGTGGGAGGGTAACGACCCTTGCTGCCCGCATATTCCTCAACAAGAAAATCCAACTCAACGGCCATTTCAGACAGAGATTTCACCTACAGTAAAAAAAGAAATATTTAAACAACCAAACTGTTTGTATTATTTGGACTGTTGTCCTCATCTTTATTTTTATATACATGTTTCGGCTGGATGTGCCCTCCAGCCTTCTTCAGGTGTTTCTCATTATTTTAGAGATGAAGCTTGATAATTTGGATTATTTAGATTTTTTGGACTGTTGTCCTTATCTTAATTATTATATGCATAACATCTTGGCAGATGCGCCTTATGTTGGAATATTTCTGATATAAGGTGTGCTCCAATTCCCACCCTGAATTTTATAGACTAGCTGAAGTCACGTGGTTTACTCCTCTGGCCAATCAACAACCATAATATAATAATAGTAAAAATCATTTCCAATGCATTTTTATAGTAAAAATAATTTCCAATGCATTTTTATAGTAAAAATCATTTCCAGTGCATTTTTATAGTAAAAATCATTTCCAATGCATTTTTATAGTAAAAATCATTTCTAATGCATTTTTATACTAAAAATCATTTCCAATGCATTTTTATACTAAAAATCATTTCCAGTGCATTTTTATAGTAGAAATCATTTCCAGTACATTTTTATAATAAAAATCATTTTCAATGTATTTTTATAGTAAAAATCATTTCCAATGCATTTTTATAATAAAAATCATTTCCAATGCAACTTTTATAGTAAAAATCATTTCCAATGCATTTTTATAGTAAAAATCATTTCCAATGCATTTTTATAGTAAAAATCATTTCCAATGCATTTTTATATAACAATCATTTCCAATGCATTTTTGTAGTAAAAATCATTTGCAATGCATTTTTATAGTAAAAATCATTTCCAGTGCATTTTTATAATAAAAATCATTTCCAGTGCATTTTTATAGTAAAAATCATTTCCAATGAATTTTTATAATAAAAATCATTTCCAGTGCATTTTTATAGTAAAAATAATTTCCAATGCATTTTTATAATAAAAATCATTTCAATGCATTTTTATAATAAAAATCATTTCCAATGCATTTTTATAGTAAAAATCATTTCAATGCCTTTTTATAGTAAAAAATCAATGCATTTTTATAGTAAAATCATTTCCATGCATTTTATAGTAAAAATCATTTCAATGCATTTTTATAATAAAAATCATTTCCAATGCATTTTCATAGTAAAAATCATTTCCAATGCATTTTTATAATAAAAATCATTTCCAATGCATTTTATAATAAAAATCATTTCCAATGCATTTTATAGTAAAAATCATTTCCAATGCATTTTTTATAGTAAAAATCATTTCCAATGCATTTTTTAGTAAAAATCATTTCAATGCAATAATACTAGGAAAAAAGATGGTTGTAAAACTGGTAAATTCTGTTGCTAGGCAACCAAATACTGAAACTTTTTACCTTTTCTTGAACGATAGAGATGTATGGTAGAATCAGCATGGCATTTTTTTTCTTGCAGAGCAGTTCTCGTAGAATGAGGATTTCTGCCACAAGTGTTTTGCCGCCACTCGTTGGAAGGGAGTAGATCAGATTACCCCCTGATATCAACGCTGGTAGAGAGAGGCATTCTTCTTGCCAGTCTGGTGAATGAAAAATAAAATAAAAAGTTAAATTGAAAATATAAACTAATTTTAGTGAAAGAAAATATACCCACCCCCACGAATAAAACACAAAATTGTGTAGTTATTCACTAAGCTTAGCTTAGTATTTGCACAAGGACATAAGTATGGAGCATCCAGTGAGAATCAAACTCACTAACAATGGTCTTCTAATCAAGGGTGTGACCTATCCGCAAATACATACTATATATATATATATATATATATGTGAAGAAAGGAAGTGAATCTGACGGTATGTAGTATATTAAGAAAAATGAAAAAAACAGGTTTAAATGGGTTAAGTGGTGAGTTTATTGGCCGACGCTGCAGTGTTTCGATCTATTAATTAGATCATCTTCAGGGCATTTGTTGGTATATGGAAGATGATAAGAAATTATTTATCACAGAATAATGAGAAAAGCGAGTGGCAGTCCTTGTTATTCATCTGTTTAAAAATTTTTGAGGTTTGAAAAAAAGGGGACGGTTTGAAATATGACGTCAAATATTCTATTTTATGGCGTGAGTATGGGACGGTGTAGGTGTGTGTATCGAAAGGAAACATTGTGCATTTTTTAGGTGTGTGGTTGTGTGTGTGTGTGTATAAATCTTTTGTGATAAACGACAGCGGAAATAAACCTTAAGGTTGTGTGTGTGTGTGCGTCCCCTTTTTTTCAAACCTCAAAAAAAAAAAAATATATATATATATATATATATATATATTGTAAAATTCATTCATGGTTATCCCAATACTAAATTGTTAAACATTGTATTTGATATTAATTTACTTTACATGAATTGATAATTTGTGTTTTAACAAGTTTTTAAAAATTAACAAATTTTTAAACAAACAATAACCTTACCGTAGAGTTTTTTAATTCCTCGCTGAGTCTCAAAGAGTTCCTTCACTTTGGACGGTAATCCATAGAACGGTCCAAGATCAAAGTCGACATGACCCGCTTCTTTCTCTTTCTGGAATGTCTCGATGCATTCTTTGGCGACGGCCAGCTTCTCCTGCTTCACCTGCTGCAGGTGAGAGATCATCGATAAAGGACTTTTCTCTTGGGCATTCTGGAACAGACGCTGACGAATCCGGTTCTTGAGTAATGATGATGATGAAGAGGATGCTGAGGTTTCTGGTTTTAAGGTTGTCGTTTGTTTGTCCAGGTCGGATTCTGAGAATTTGTCGAGCATCTGACAAAAAAAAAAAACAAATATGTTTTACTTAATCAGAAATGAAATCCTATTTTTCAAAAAACAAAATCTACATTTACAAGGGAGAGAGAGAAGCAGGTATTTCTTTTTTGTTCCATCTATCTCATCTATCTGTTCATATCTATGTATCTATCTATATTAGGGACTGGCAAAATGAGCCTAAAATGCGTTTTTGACAAAATGACTTTATCCCCCCCTACAGAAAATAATTTACCAAAAATCAGGGAATTATCGGATTTTAATGAAATTTTCAGTGTTTATGTATCAATGAATGATCTTTATAAAGCATTATTAATTTTATTTCAAAACTTTCTCATTTTTTTCAGGTCGCTTAATTTTGACCCCCCCTTATGTTGGGGGCGTAAAATGTTTTGCAAGTTGGTCATATATTGTACTAATTACAGTATAAATAATGAGATAAAAGACCGAACTTATGAATAGAAACAAAAAAAATTTTTTACGGTTGCGCTTCTATGAGAAAATAAAATGTAAAAAAATAATAAATAATTAATTTTTTTGAGATTTCTTTTTTACTCATTTCGATAATTATTTAATTGGCTATTATTTTATAAAAGAAAAAATTATACATCGATGTTTTTTTGCTTAAAAACGGGAGGGGGTACATTTTCAATCGAGTTTTTCTTTAAAACTTATTACTTTTGGCGCCTAAAATAAGGTTTGCATTAAGTAGATATTTATTTTTAGAATCTAAAAATATAACATTTTAAACTTAACATCAGGCTTTTCATATTTTAAATGAATTTTATATATTAATTTTTCATAGCAAAAATACTAAATTAAAGTTTTGAAATAAAATAACTGATGCATTATAAAATTCATTAATTGTTAAATCAATACTGAAAATTTCATTAAAATCGGATAATTACCTGATTTTTGGTAAATTTTTTTTCCATCCCAAATGTTATGTTAAAATTGTAAAGAAGCGCCTAAAACCATTGAAAAACAGCCAAAATGGCGGGTCGCTTTGAAATTGACCAAAACAAATAGTTTTAAATCTTTTAAAAATAAACTGCATATGTAATTATATTTTTTCTTTTTTAATGATGGTTATTATATGCTACTACTTATCGATTTAGACAAAGTTTAACCTTAAATAATAGATTTAATTATTCTTAATTCGCTTTTAAAACTCGTAGTATCCAATTTTTTTTGCTACTCCCTAATCTATATTAGTCTATTTGTATCTATCTATCTATCTATCCCAGTCTGTTCATATGTATGTATCTATCTATCTCATTCTATTCATTTCTATCTCAATAAATTCATATATATCTGTCTATCAATCTCATTTTATCCTCATCTATCTCGAGCTGTTCATGTCTATCTATTTACCTGTCTATTCTTATCTATCTTTGTTCATATCTAAGTCTGTTCATATCTATCTATCTCGACCTGTTCATGTCTATGTATCTATCATTATTCATATCTGTCTCAGTCTATTCATATCTCTCTCATTCTTTTCATATCTATCTCAGTCTATTCATATCTGTCTATCAATCTCATTTTGTTCTCATTTATCGATCTATCTATCAATCCCATTCTGTTCATACCTTTTTTACGGTCTATTCATATGTAGGCATGAAGACAAATGCTTACTTGTTCATCATCAGCTTTTACCATTTTGTTCATCTTGTGTTCACTTCCAATATCTTTTTCATTCCGACACAAAATTTTCTTATGAACACTCGGAGTCGATGTATTTTCATCCATCGGTGAAAACGTTGAAGCAAAAATATCACAGTCGGAAAAATATTCAGCTGAGGGAGAATCCAAATTAGCACGAAGTGTCTCCTTCTTGTCCGCCCCAGGGGTTTTATAGTGGGGCCTGTTTACCGAAAACGGCAAGGCGTCCTCCATCTGTAAGTCTGACTCGCAAGGGATCTGAGAAGCGTTGGTCGTCATAGAGATTGTTTGTCCCCGAGAAGATGTTTTCTTTGTAACCGTTTCGGATTGAGGAATGTGTGTGTCTTTGAGATTTTGGTGCTGCTTCTTTGGCTCTGAAATGGTCTGAAGAGAGTTCTTGGTAGTTTCTTCAGATGAATTAGTGTCTTGTTGTTTTTTATTCTTGGCTTGTTCCGCTGAAGACGATAGTTCCGATATGTTAACCTTTTTGTGTTTGTCCATCTCGTGCTCCGTGTGTTGGGAGGTAATTGTAGACATATCCAAACTGGCAAAGACGGTGTCACTGGTTTCAAATGCATCTAAATTGTCAGAAGAAGGGGCTGGAGGTTTTACCTTGACAAACAAACAGAAAGAAGAAAAAAAAGAGAATCAGATGGGCCTAGAAATTACACACACACACACACACACACTCACCCACAAATAAACAAACAAGTTATTGCTTAATAATAAAACAAAAAAGGGTAGGACAAACCTGGAATGATACTACAGGTTTACAAAGAAATTGAGGCAAGCACAAAAATAACTGTTTTAACCTAATTTGGGGGTGCAGCTGAATTCAGATTTGAAATCCGTTTTTACTCATCACCTCTAGTTTTTTTTAGATATGCATACTGTACATTTTGTACACATACTGTACATAAAGGCGTATATACATTCAGGGTTAATTTCTAATATTGCGTGACTTATGTCTTCTTTTTTAGTTACTATGCAATAAATGTAAGTGATAGCATTACATCATATATATATATATATATAGCTATATATCAAGATGGATTTTGGCAGTTAAGAGTAGCCAACACGTCTCAATCAACAGCCATTAGTGCATTGGCAGTCAGCGCAGGAGGTTGTCGTCCCTCGCAGCGCAGGAGGAAGGTGTCCCTCGGCAATTGTGTTACACAATCTTTTGGGTATATATTTGTATTACAATTTCCAACGACGCACATTTTTTCTTCTTTCCAATGACACATATTATATGATGGAAGACTTCTGCTGGATGCTCTTGCATGACATCCCGGAGGCAAAATACAGCAGATAATCTAAGAAAACACACTTCAAACTGTCTGCGGTACTATGAATTGTGTACATTGTGTCATCCAAGTATGTTTATTCCGTCAATGTTCTTTATCTATCCTGTTTTATCTGTAATAAGCTGCTGCAAGTGTTGAAATAAGCACGTATATACTCTGTATATACTAAAATGAGACTATTTAAAAGACAGAAAACTAGAGGTGATAGAGCAAAACTGTTTATAAATTTGAATTCAGCACACCCAAATTAGTAAAAGACACCTATTCACATTCTTGTCTCAGACGAAGAAGATGAGAACAATAGTCCAAATAATCCAAATAATCCAAATTATCAAGCCTCACCTTTAAGATTCAAAGAAATACCTTAAGAAGGTTGGAGGGCACATTGTCTGAAACATTGTGCAGATAGCAATAAAGATGAGGACAATAGTCCAAATAATCCAAATTATCAAGCTCCATCTAAAAAATTCAGAGAAATAGTGTAGATAACAATAAAGATGAGGACAATAGTCCGAATAATGCAAATAATACTAATTATCAAGCCTCATCTCAAAAATTCAGAGAAATAGTGTAGATAACAATAAAGATGAGAGCAATAATCCAAATAATCCAAATAATACTAATTATCAAGACTCATCTAAAATATTCAGAGAAATAGTGCAGATAACAATAAAGATGAGGACAACAGTCCAAATAATCAAAATAATCCAAATTATCAAACCTCAACATATAAATAAAATAAATGTCTTACCTTAGAACGACGTATCCATCCTTCAGCATCTTCTTCTTGTTTCGGACCACCAAATGAATTTGCAAACCATGACTGACAAGCTACTGCAGACACTTTGGTTGGCGTTATCTGCTTGTAAGAAGAGGAATAAGTCCTGGGGGGACTTTCTAGCAGGGACGAAACCAACCGGGGTCGGCTGCTGGAAGAGCCATTGATTTCACAGTCAGAAGACGAGCGTTTTCGGACTCGGGTTTTACGATAAGGACCAGGATCAATTTCATCTGTGTTCATAGCAAGCTGAAAGGAAAAGAAAATAATGTTACATAATTATTGGATCCCTAATGCTTTTATAAGGTATTGTAGAAATCATAATGGCGATTAGTGTAGCTGATGGCCTTGAGAGTGAGTGACGGCGCTTGACCTCACTCTGACCTTCCGGGGATAAATCGTGAGAACCGGAAGCTATAGAAAACCCTCTTCCGGTTTAAGGATACTAAGTAACTTAGTCAGTTAGCAGGTAGGAGCTCGAAGGGGTAAGTCGTGTTATACACGCGGTCCCTCAACTGCGCAGGTGTCTGGGTTGGGGATTTACAAATAAAGTAACATCAACGTAAATCGAAGTCTTGTATTTATTACCTAAAAACTAACAATAACACAGGGCTTCTGATAAGGAGAAATCCCAACAGAAACCAGACCCGAATCCCCATAGAAGAAAGTCCAGACCTTAGAAGAGACCAAACCAAAATGTTAGAAGATAGAACCAAAGCCGGCCAGAAGAAAATACGACCAGAGTAAGAAGTAAGAAAGGGTATACGTTGTATGCTGATTTGGTACTGTGAAAACCCCAGTATATAACAATAAGAATTGATACTATTTCTGATCTTAATATTGGTTTGTGTGTTTTGTTTTACGGCATATCAACCTTGGTGGGCCATTTAATGCCAATGTAGGCGTTATTTTTGTATTCGCCTGGGGAGTTGTCTGCCCGTTTAGTTTCGCTGGTTCCCGCTAGGGGCCTTTGATATTTAAGTGGCTGATTTGAACGTCTCTTGCTCTTTGCAGCTGCTCGACCTACGAGACACTATGGGTTAGACTCTGGCCTACCCCCCTCTTGTTGGGGCTTTGCCCCCCCTTACATTACTGTAAGTGATTCATACAGCATGGACTATTCCTAGTCTTATGTCTGTTGCTTTTATGTTTATCCTTTTACATGTAACTTTGTATTACTTATGTATGTATATTCATGTACACCTCTATGTATTATGTACCCTGTTTATACCATGTGCTGTACCATATTAAATGTTTTGTCTATCAACCTTTGTCGGAGTTTTATCTTTAAGTATTATCACTTTGAATCTTACACCGACAAAGTTTTGAAATAAATTCATTCTTAATGGTATAGGATAAAATCCTATATTTTATATCCAAATAAGGATAAGAATGTTGGTTGTCTTCCCTTTTGCCTGGAAGAGTTATCTTCCCTCTGGGTTCCCGTTTTTGACCACCAAGAGTTTTTGGTATTTAAGCGCCTGTTTTGAACTCGCTTCTTCCTCTTCTACAGCACCTCACGCACATGGGTTAGACTTTTATGTCTACACCCTTCTTGGGTGGGGGCTTCTGCCCGCAACGCAATGCTAGTAGATCTACTTGAAATTATGGACTCTCCAGTCCTATATCTCTATTTTGTATGTTCTTGTAGTGAACTAATGTATACGTTTTTTATTGTATATCATTCCTTTCCTTGTATGTGTAATTCTTGTCTTATATGTTACTCCATGTGCTGTACTTAAAGTCCATTATGTTATGTTTAACACCCTTGTCGGAGTTGTTTGTTTAAACCAATTATAATTGATGTTATAACTTTGAACCTTACAAACAAGATTCTTATTTTTTCTTCCAAACTTAAGGAAAAGAGATTAAACAAAAATTTATACATTAGTCAGAGTTCGATTAGACAAATCATCGTGCTTAAAACTACGTCCGTGCTTACGTGCCAAAATAGATTAGGTCATTTAATGCCGAAAAAATTTTGAAATTAATTAATTCTTAATGGTATAAGATGGACAAGACATGCGGGACACTGCTGGAGAAGCAAGGACGAACTTATAAGCGACGTCCTCCTATGGAAGCCAGCACATGGGCACGCCAGTGTGGGCCGACCAGCAAAGACGTACATTGATCAGCTCTGCGCGGATACAGGATGCTGCATAGAGGACCTCCTGAAAATGATGAATGATAGGGACGGATGGAGAGAGACTGTCATGGATATCCGTGCCAACAGCGCAACATGATGATGATGATGATAGGATAAAATCCTATATTTTATATCCAAATAAGGATAAACAAAAACACGATTCTTTTTTTTTTTCTTCCAAACTTAAGGAAAAGAGATTAAACAAAAATTTATACATTAGTCAGAGTTCGATTGCAAAAATCATTGCGCTTAAGCATAACACACCAAAAACTCCTCCAGCCCATAAAATCCTGTTCGCAACGCCATATTGAAGTAAGTCAGTTAGACAGTCAACAATTGGTTTGAGCAATGTGACTGGCCAAGCCTAACTGCACCAGTGTCAAGACAACTGGTACTTATGGGAATTCAGAACAGTCCACCCATGCATTTGGGTGAGTCCATTCCCTGAGTCCTGATTGGCTGCTTGGTTTGTAGGGCCCTCTGAGGCTCCATAAATCCTGCCACTTTTCAGTGGTCATTACGGCATCTCAGAATCGTATTCAGATACGACTGATTGCCGTCTCGTCTTGCCAATTCGACGGTAATTGGACTTAGTATTTACAGTCCACACTTAAGTGCCAAAATAGATTGGGTCATTTAATGCCGAAAAGATTTTTAAATAAATTAATTCTTAATGGTATAGGATAAAATCCTATATTTTATATCCAAATAAGGATAAACACAAACACGATTCTTTCTTTTTTTTTCCAAACTTAAGGAAAAGAGATTAAACAAATATTTATACAAGTCAGAGTTCGATCTGACAAATCATCGTGCTTAAAACTATGTTCGTGCTTAAGTGCCAAAATAGATTATCAAAATCAGAGCCTATTTGTAAATATAAATACAGACAAAAACATCAACAAACACACATTTCATTTCCGCTCCGAGACGACACTACACGATTGCAGGCACTAAACTTTCAACCGAAGAAACAGATGTCTCAGAATTAACTCCGAGCAAACGAGTTGACTTGCTGATACCAAAAACAAACGTCAACCTTCTGTGCTACTAATATGATGAGTTGGCGAGGGCCAGTATCGAACTAGGAACCTTGTGGTTTCTAGCCAAACGCTTCGACTAAGCTAATCCACTGTTGTTATTGTGGGAGCCCAATACGAGGTTTGTCTTATATAAATTATTAATTTAGATAGGTTGGTTGATTTAATTTTATGGCATGTCAACCCATATTAGGTTATTTTAAGCTTAAAACATTGTTTTATTCATTCTTAATGGGTACTTAAAATTTTCTTTTTAAACTTTTCTTTTTTAAAGAAAAATCAATTAATGGTCCGATTTTCACGAAAATTTCCATAATTACTAACCTTTTGATGAAAATATATTTGAAATAGATTTTTCCTAAAATATATTATGGGAAATATTTTTTTACAAGGTCTCCTACTCCGTATTTTATTTTATGAAATATAAAAAAAATGAACCGACAAAAAACGATTTTTACTTTTTTTCTACAAAGAGTCTGAATAATTATATCAGAAAGTTTTTATAATTTTTTAAATGGGATTTTTTTAATTTATTTATTTTATTTTTTTTTAGTAAAAGAACCATGAATACAGAATTCTGCTAAAAAAATATCAATAAAGAAACTGACCCTGTTGTAAACAAAACGGACTGATTTACTTATTTTTCAAGATAACGGTGAGTAATTTTTCCCCAATCGGATAATTTGATCTTTGAATTAAGTGTTTTTCTTTGTAACAACTCTTTATGTTTGTTATTTCTTTTGTGCGAGATTTAAAAAAAGTTTTTAAAAATATTTACGTTTCTTCCTACTTTTTATTATTAATATTGCCTAAACTGATCACGTGACGTATTTTGGTGGTACCTACTGTTATACCTGAAAAAAATCATGATAATCAAATTTACCTTTGTTATTTCATTTATTTCTGCATGCAGTCTTGAACAAGTCGTGGAAACAGCACCCCGTAAGGAAACAGCTGTACGGTCACTTGCCCCCCATCTCACAAACTATCCGAGTGATACGGACAAGGCATGCAGGACACTGCTGGAGAAGCAAGGATGAGCTCATAAGCGACGTTCTCCTGTGGAAGCTAACACATGGACATGCAAGGTGGGGCGTCCAGCAAGGACCTACATTGACTAACTCTGCAAGGATACTGGATGCTGCGCAGAGGACCTTCCTGGGACAATGAATGATAGGGAAGGTTGGCGAGAGATTATCATGGATATCCGTGCTGCATGCACGACATGATCATGATTATTATTATTTATTTATATATTTTAAAAAATCTATTTCTTGCATTCACAATAAAAAATAAGGGTATCTATATTTTTCATTAAATCAGTGTTATTATTTTTAACACTACTTGCATTAATAATAATAATAAATTACAGCGACTGTAAAATAAGCATAAAAGTAGGTTTGTTTATTTTACGAGGACCGGCTTAATAATACAAAAAGTAAGTTTGTCTACTTGACCAGGACCGGCAAGAGAGAAAAAGCGAGAAAAATAATTTGAAATTCCTACTCACATGTGACAGAATGCAAGATATATATCCTATTGGCGATTGTATTAAGGAAATTTGTTACCGGTAAAAAAGTAACAGAAAAAAATTACATAATTAGGATCAGAGCGAAAAACTGAACCTTGAAAATCACAGAGAAAATATTATTATTCGCTCAACACATTGAAATGTTTTGTTTAAAAAAAATACGGTGACAATTCAAGGGGAAGTAACTCTGTTTGATTAAACTCTAACGGTGTTTGTTAATCTTTTAAACTCTAATTTATTTTCCGGTGGAATCAACAATGTTGGACAAAATATAAAATAAAATAAATTAAATAAAAATGAAATAGAAATGAAATAGAGAAAATAAAATGAAAATATAAAATAAGAATTAATAATCTTGAAAAATAAAATAAAAAATAGAATAATAAATAAAAAATAAAAACTAGAATAAAAAAAAATAAAAATAAAAAAAAGAAAGAATAAAGTAAAATAAAAATAAAGAAATAAAATGAAAAAAGAATAAAATTAAATAAAAATGAAAATAAAATAAAAATAAAAATAAAAAATAGAACAAAATAAAATATTATAAAATAAAAATGAAATAAAAAATAGAATTAAAAAAATAAAAATAAAAACTAGAATAAAAATAAAATAAAAATAAAATAAAAAAGAATAAAGTAAAATAAAAATAAAGAAATAAAATGAAAAAAAAGAATAAAAATAAAATAAAAATAAAATAAAATAAAAATGAAAAATAGAACAAAATAAATATTATGAAATAAAAATGAAATAAAAATAAAATTAAAAAATTGAAAAAATTAGAATGAAATTAAAATTAAAATAAAAAAATAAAATAAAAATAAAAATAAAAATAGAATTAAAATAAAAAAATGTAAAATAAAAAACAAATAAAAAATAAAATAAAATTAAAAAAAAAAAAAACAATTAAAAACCGCCTAGTTGACGAGACTTAAAGTTGTATCCCCTACGGTGGTTTAAGGCTATTTGGAGGAGGGGGTCCTCCAAATAATTGTCCTAGGTATGACACTTAACTGGATCTGATGGTGAGGCTCCATACAATGGAAAATTGAAAATATGGTAATTCTATTTCTCTAACCTCTGGACATAAAATAACCCTATATGTGTTGACCTGCCATTAAAATCAGTGAACCAATTAAAAACGGCAAAAATGTGCCATTTTCACAGATACAGATTTTAATTTATAAAATTATTGGTAAAGAAGAACAATTTCCTCTTAAATTCCTACTATAAAATAAACTGAACCCTCATTTTATGTCCGTGTTTTTGCAATAATTGTTTTATTTTTCTTGCACCCGTTATTTTACCAGACTAAATATTTTCTTTATTTGTTAAAGAATAAAGAATCAAGAAAATATATTTAGTATTGCAAAATAACGGGTGCAAGAAAAATAAAACATTTATTACAAAAACACGAGCATAAAATGAGGGTTCAGTTTATTTTGTGGTATGAATTTAAGAGGAAATTGTTCTTCTTTACGAAATTATTCCGTTTTAAAGACTATAAATACAAAATAGTATAAAAATATTTCTTTTACAGTGTAAAAAAACAAATAATCTTTATATTTGTATGTGTATGGGGGGGGGGGCTCTTAAGTGAGCAGTAACGATTAAGCTCCGAAACTGCATTTGAATTCATGGGTAATCGTCAGAAGATTACTTATTTTAAAGTAATTAAAATTATTAAAAAAAAAAACTACACAAAAACACGCCAAATAACTGAGTCCGGGGTTACGTTATGTTTACAATAAAGATGAGGACAACAGTCCGAGATATCATAATTATTGAAATCATTTTTAAATGTGATTAAAAAAAATCCTTTCTCTTAAAAAATTCAGCAAAAATTACGTTAAGTTTCATTTATTTTTCTCAAGTTTTGTTGATTTTTTTTTATTCATGTCAGGTAAAAAAACATCTTCTGACCAAATTTGTCGAAAAATCCGTATTTTTACAAAACAAATTTGCCCCCCCCCAAAAAAAATCTGCGAATTATCCAATTTCAATGAAATTTTCAGAGTTGATTTATCAATGAATGCATTTTTTTAATCCATCAGTTATTTTATTTAAAAACTTTAAGTCATCTTTAGACAGCGTTTACTAGGTGCCACCAAACCGTTTAGGCCATCTTGAATAAAACGGAAATAGATATTTCCGAACTTTGTTTATCAAAAATCTCGTAAAAAAAAGATCGTACAGGGTTGTTATGAAGAAAAATAGTTAATTCAAAGATCAAATTATCCGATTGGGAAAAATTACATCGTTATCTTAAAAAATAAACAAACCTATCCATATTACATGCGAAAGGGTAATTTCAGACCACAATTTAGACAGAAAGAAATACATATTATTACCCTCTTACGGTTATGCATCTAAGTACGGATGTAACGGACAAACTTTTGTAGCCAAATTTTTTCTATTAAAATGAATAAAATCTTTAAAAACTTTAATATTACAATTTACTATGAATAAAAACTTGAAAAAATTTAATCTTAAAATTTCGCAGTGAAATTGACGTCAAAATTAACCGAAAAAATCGTTTTAAATGTATTAAAAATAAATTACATGTGTAATATTATTGTGCTCAATATATTACTAATTTTTGACTTAGACAAACATTAGACCTTAAATAATCGATTTAATCAATTTTAATTCGTTTTTAAGATGAAAAGCAGACGAAAATTTGGCTATATCTTCTGAATAATATAAAGTTTCGTTAATAAACCAAGGGCAGATAACTCTATTGTTTGTTTCTGTACGCACCGGCTTCAAGCATGTCTATCATTCAATGTAACTAAAACAAGAAAGTTAAACGGATACAGACTGGGACATTTTCGACTTTATTTTTTGTCCTAGTTTTTTTTTCTTTAACTTTACCCAGAAAAAAAATCTACGCGGGATTTAAAATGGCGAATGAGTACCCATCATTCCATTTAAGCGGGCCACGATTTGACCAGGTAATTAATTTTTTAAATTCATTTAATTTAAATAATTGATTCAAATTAAAATGTATATTTTATTGTAATCTGGGATTGATGAAAAAAAAACTTGTTTTTTTTTTTAAATTGTTTTTTCGTATCCTTGTTTAAGGAATTCGACTCTTATAGGTGGTCTAAGATTTTGTATATATTTTGTTTACAAAGCTTAATTTTGGCATGAGGTCATTAGTATCGGGCGCTCAGTGGGAATCAAACTCACTAACAATGGTCTGCGAATCTAGCTTGTGAGCCATTACACTACATCAGGTGTCATATATAAAGATTGTTGCAGATCAAAGTAAATTTTCTAGTTTTTATTTTTTTTTTAAATTAAAAACAAAATTCAAACCACTTTGCGGACCTTTATATAAAATTGTTTATAACTGTTGTGGGCACCTCATTGTTGCCTAATAATGTTTAGCAGGCTAGCTTAGCAGCATTGTTAGTGAGTTCGATTCTCACTGAGTGCCCCATACTTGTGACCTTGTGCCACATCTAAGCTAAGTAGTAAATAACTATGGGCACCTCATATGGTGTAAATGGTTAGCAAATCTAGCTTACTAACCATTTGTTAGTGAGTTCGATTATCGCTAAGTGCCCCATACTTCTGGCCTTGTGCCATATCTAAGCTATACTTAGTAAATAATAACAGGGCACCTTTCTTGGTGTAATGGTTAACAAGCTAGATTTGCAGACCATTGTTAGTGAGTTTGATTCTCACTGAGTGCCCCATACTTCTGGCCTTGTGCCACATCTAAGCTAAGCTTAGCAAATAGGGCACCTCACATGGTGTAATTTTTAACAAGCTAGATTCACAGACCTTTGTTAGTGAGTTCGATTCTCACTGAGTGCCCAGGCTTCTGACCTTGTGCCACATCTAAGCTAAGCTTAGTAAATAACTAGGGCACCTTTCTTGGTGTAATGGTTTTGAAAGCTAGATTTGCAGACCATTGTTAGTGAGTTCGATTCTCACTAAGTGCCCCAGGCTTCTGGCCTTGTGCCACATCTAAGCTTAGATTAGTAAATAACTATATATAATTGTTGTATATCCAATGAGAGAAAAGTAAATATTCTATGATAAAAAAGGCTCGCAAAGTGGTTCGAATTTTATTTTTTCTGTATAAATATTTTAATAGGGCACCTATTAAAATATTCACACAGAAAAAATATTGATATAAAGTCTTTAAATTGAAAATAAAGTCTTTTAATTAAAAATATTGATATAAAGTCTCACATATAAAGAAAAACTCACACATCTTATTATAATGGAGATTGTTGGTTTGTCTGTCTGTAACCGAAACTATATTACTATTCAAGTCACAATTCCCTTTGTTATTTACATCACATTCTCCATGATTTTTTTTTATTTAAACCTCAATTATTAATAAAATTGTTTTACATCATTAAGACGTTGACAC
>JALAJA010000167.1:22500-76358 GCA_023376005.1 Doryteuthis pealeii | reverse complement strand
TGTGTGTACATGCTCAGGGCAACCACCAAACTCATCAAGTCTCATTGTCAAGTTAGCACAGAATAATGTATTAGTGTCAGAACATGAAACAAATTTACCAGTATTAATATACATGTATGTGTGCATGGTTGTGCATATGTATGTGGAGAGTGGCATTCGGTATAGTGTCAGCGGAACTACAGGGAAGCATTGGAGGCTTTTGAAAAGATGTCAGTGCTTCGGCAAGACCTACAACAGAAGCGGGCAGTTTTATTCCATGTGTCCGCAATTCTGGAGCGTGAAAAAAAATTTTCCGAAAGTCACCGTGAAGCCGTGCTGTTTCTGACTTTTAGGCATGCCCAGTGTGATTAGAAAGCATGGAGATCAAAAAGGCTGCTCAGGTTGCTAATTGTTAAGATGTTATAATGACCTTATGAGTGTTACCAGGTCAAGTTGCCAGACGCGGAGTTTCAATGGAAATCCCATTATGATGATTAATGAGTCATGTGATGATAGAGGAGAAAATTAAACAAAAAAACTCAAATTTAAAAGTAATAGTAACGAATGCGTAAATACTTACAAAAGGTGTTCCAAATGGAACAAAACCTACAAAATAAATAATAAATAAATAAAAAAGATTAATAATATATTTTGAAGCAAAATAATGCAGAATTTATGGTTGAAAAACTATTTATTTAATTTTTTTTTTTTTTCCTTTTTTTTTTATTCTTAATATTTTCGGGCAAGGCCCATCTTAGAGAGTGAGAAGTTTCCATCTGTGTTTGTTAAAGTCAAGCTGTGGTATTAATCCGTGAATGTATAACTAATGGGAAAATTCAAACGCTCGGGCAAAGACTCGTAAAGTTCTGCTCAGCAAAGATCGTTAAAAAACTCTGTTTAGATCCGGTTTTTGCGGAAGTTTTGAAAATCATTTCAGATATATTTTTTTAATTAATACTATTATAAAAAATAATTGAGGCCTGCTCAGGGATATTGAAATAAAGATTTTTTTTTTTTTATAGTGTGTAGAAGCATTAATTAAAATATTAAAAGGAAAAAAAAGGAAAAAAAAAAAATTAAATAAATGTTTTTCAACATAAATTTTGGCATTATTTCGCTTAAAAAATATAATTATTACATTTTAATTTAATGCTTTCTAAACAACAATGATAAAAAAAAAAAAAATTCTTTATTTCAAAAAAGATAAATTTTTAAATTAAGAATATTTAATGTCATTCAATAAAATTTCAAAAATCATTTTTGGATTAAATCAAAGCTTAACGGACCTTAAATTCCCACCATCGTATGTCACCCCACCGAAAGAGAAAAAAAAAATCAGGTCAGTTAACTTTGAACCACATATCTTGAGAATCTGAGTTACGCCTCAAAGATACGTGGTTTAAAGTTAACTGACCTGAAAAATGTAAAAGTTTTTAAATAAAATAACTGGTGCATTATTACACTTTTATTCATTAATATATCAACACTGAAAATTTCATTAATTCGGTTAATTTCCTTGATTTTTGGGTTTTTTTTTTCTTCGGCGGGGTGACATACGATGCGGAATTTAGGTCCATTAATTTCGATCTAAACCAAAGTTTTCTTTTTAATATTTTAATGGTGAAGTAATATAAATTAGAAAAATACTTATTTACTACCAAAAAGAAGCGCATGGTGTAATGGTTAAAGTCATGGGAAATGGACTCGTCGCCCCGAGTTCAAATCCTGGACATGGTAATGCTTTCACTTAACGTTAATACCCTTGGGAAAGGTATGAATCTTACTCTCCTTCCAGCTATGGGTAAATGGTAGGCAGACGGATTCTTTAACCTTGGTTAGGCAAACCGTGTCTAGGAGAAGAAAACTCTGAATTCAAACCTGTTAAACTCCGCTTAAGAAATTGACCTTGTGTCGCATCCTGCTCAAGCGGAGGAGTTGGTAAATATATATACTACCAAAATGGATATTATTAGGTATTATTTACTACCATGCTCTCACTTTCAGCAAAACATCAGTATTCAGTGTTACCATGGATAAGTATACCCCTGAAAATTTCTTATGAAAACTTGATTTTTTTCTAAACCAAAGATACGAATATTATTAGTATTATTTATTACCAAACTCTACAGCATTGAAACTCTGTAACACTAGCCGTACCATTCCATTTCTCTAAACATGCATTTATTCAAGATGAGATAACTCTTATCCTAACATTCTATCTAATACAAAATAATTAGTACACAGTTGTAGGGTTTCAAGTATTCCTATTTAATACAAATAATTGAACACTGTTAAGTATTTCTAATTAATAATAATCATTTGTTTATTTATTCTTATAGTAAAAAAAATCATGAAATAGACAGGATATGTTACATAATCTATGCAGTTGCATAAGATTATTGTCAATCCCCTGTATTTCTAAAGGGATGGCCTTTTTCATATCACGGGCGGGACTTTCCATGGAATAGTACAGAAGCCCGCGAAATACGTCAAGTCACGTGGGACCTGGTTGGCTCCTCAATTTTCAGTTTGACGTCGGACAGAGAAGATGTGCTGCCTTAACTGGAACTCACTGAATACGCGCGCTATGTTTAGTTCGGATGTTAGTTACATAAAATGTTTAGATAAGTAAATAAAAAGCTTAGAAAATAACATGGTGTTGTGGTTGGTGAATGTCTTGGTAACAAGACTGATCTAGAAGAGAAATGGTTAAGTGCGACCACCCAAGACGAAGTCCAGATGCTTAGAAGAGACGACCAAAGAATAGAAAACTTAAGATACAAAGACGCCAGAAGAAGAATAAAAGTAAATAACGAAAAGTGTATACAACAGATATACATAGATAGACATGAAATAGATAGATAGATGAATAGATATGAACATACTGAGATAGATAGACAGATAGATATGAAAGGGACTGGAATAGATAGACAGATATGAAGGACTGAGATAATAGATAGATATGAAGGGACTAGATAGATAGATAGATATGAAGGGACTGAGATAGATAGACAGATAGATATGGATAGACAGATAGATATGAAGGGACTGAGATTAATAGATAGACAGATGAGATATGACAGGAGAAGATAGAATAGATAGAAGATAGATGGATAGGACAGATAGATATAGACTGAAGAAGATAGATATGAAGGGACTGATAATAGATAGACAGATAGATATGGATAGACAGGATGACAGATAGATATGAAGGGACTGAGATAGATAGACAGATAGTAGATAGACAGATAGATATGAAGGGACTGAGATAGATAGACAGATAGATATGAAGGGACTGAGATAGATAGACAGATAGATATGGATAGACAGGATATGAGGGACAGATAGATATGAAGGGACTGAGATAGATAGACAGATAGATATGGATAGACAGATAGATATGAAGGACTGAAGATAGATAGACAGATAGATATGAAGGGACTGAGATAGATAGATATGAAGAAACTGAGAATAGATAGACAGATAGATATGAAACTGAGATAGATAGACAGATAGATATGAAGGACTGAGATAGATAGACAGATAATATACTGAGATAGGATATGAAGAAACTGAGATAGATAGACAGATAGATATGAAGGGACTGAGATAGATAGACAGATAGATGAAGGGACTGAGATAGGATATGAGACTGAGATAGATATGAAGGACTGAGATAGATAGATAGATAGATATGGGACTGAATAGATAGACAGATAGATAGACTGAAGATAGATAATATGAAGGGACTAAATAGATAGATAGATATTGAGGGACGATAGATAGACAGATAGATATGAAGGGACTGAGACAGATAGATAGATAGATATGAAGGGACTGGGATAGATAGATATGAAGAAATTGAGATAGATAGACAGATAGATATGAAGGGACTGAGATAGATATGAATAAACTGAGATAGATATACATATACATATATACACACTGAGATAGATAAATAGATGAAGAGAAAGATAGATAGATAGATAGGAAAAAAAGTTATGAATCTTACCAGACATCCTGAAAGGCATGAACACCTTTTCCCCTGTGTCAGGATGGATGATAGCCTACAAAAAATGTTATGAAAACATAGTGAAACTGAGTATTGTGTTGGATTTTACGGCATTTCAACCTTTGTTGGGTTATTTCAAACCAACTGTGCAATAAGGCTTTGGTTTGGTTTGGTTTGGTTTGGTTTGTGGCATATCAACCTCAGTGGGTCATTTAATGCCGATAAAGTTTTGAAAATAAATAAGTAAATTTATTCTAAATGGATACACAATTTTTTTTATAAATACATTTTTTCTATTTAACCCATAGATGGGACCCTAACAGGTAACTACCACTCTGGGTCAGAGTGACCTGGAGCAATGGTGATGAAGGGGTGCTCCAACATTCCCCAAACCTCCAGAACTGGAACCTCACCATCAGATAGAGTTTAATGTCATTCCCAGGACATGAAGATCCTCAGCCACCGCCTTCTAGCACCCATATGATAAAAAGGGGTTGTGTTGCCATAAGGGCAATAGGGTTGGGGAAGGAATTACGGTTTAAAACGGGAAGCCTCTTAAATCTCCCAGTTGTGGGCAAATTGTTCGGACGAAAGAAGACAAACACACAATGGAAATTTAATAGGCTTGGGGGTGGGCAGTCATATAGGTGCTAGGGCTTGACATGACCAGCCAATTGATCAGAGGGGTCTCTCCGACCGCCCATCTAGCCTAAGTATGGGTCTAAATGGAATGTTGCATGTCATGGACTGCTCCTCCCCAGGTCGCCACCCACAGCAAAACAGGTGGCCCATTGGGGGAGTCTTACTCCTCTGCAGAGGTGCAGTCGGTGTATTCTAACACCCCAGCCGACAGGGCAGGTGAAATGAGGCATTCTTTGGTAAAGCCTAAAAGAAGCTCAGTTTATTTAGATCCTATTTACTTAGAAAGTAAATTCGATAGAGTGGCCTATTGTCAGTATCAGCCAGACAGCGAGGGAGTCTATCTCCTTTTCGCTATGCTAAACCAAGATGATTATTTTAGCATCTGAGGTGAAGTGCCACACCTACCATCAGCTCCTCCCTTTACTGCACAGATCACTGTTTACTCATATGCTGAGTTGACAAGAGTATGAATCCTACTCTCCCTCCAGCTATGGGTAAATAGTAGGGCAGACTGGGCTCTTGAACCATGGCTAGGTAACCAGTCTAGGAGAAGGAAAACTCTGAATTCAAAACCTGGTCACTACTAGAAATAGGCTCAGGCCTACTTAGTGATCTATTTTACTGGGCTCTTTAACCTTTGTTAGGCAACCAGTCTAGGAGAAGGAAAACTCTGAATTCAAACCTGGTCACTACTAGAATAGCTCAGGCCTACATAGTGATCTATTTCACTGGATCTTTAACTTTGGTTAGGTAACCAGTCTAGGAGAAGGAAAACTCTGAATTCAAACCTGGTTGCTACTAGAATAGACTCAGGCCTACGTAGTGATCTATTTCACTGGGCTCTTTAACCTTGGTTAGGCAACCAGTCTAGGAGAGGAAAACTCTGAATTCAAACCTGTTAAACTCCGCTTAAGAAATTGACCTTGTGTCACATCCTGCTTGTGCGGAGTGGTTGGTAAATATCACCCCAAACGTCACAATTCCCTTAGTTATTTACATTATATTCTCAATGGTTATCAACTGAATAATCATTATTTAATCTTTGGACCAAGTATCCAATAAGCACCCCAAATAATGAAAGGTTCATATTCTAACTCATTACTGGTAACTTCCGCTTCCAAATTTTGTAAAACAAATGATTTTAATCAGAAGTTTTATGGAGATGTTGAACTCACAATAAATCAAATAAATAGATGGTTGGTACACGTAATCAAATTAAAATTCAATAGCAAAATCTTTTTTTTAAATAAATACTTTTTAATCAGAATTTTATGAATATTTTTCAACACTTACGATGATTTAAAAAAAAGACGAAAGACGTTTTTTATACTAAAATAGTTTTTTTTCTAATCAGGAGAGAAATGCAATTATATTTATTTAAATAAAAATTAAGTTTTATTTACAAAATATTTTTATGTTTATTTAAATAAAAAGACGTTGTTCACAATTTGTAAAAATCACACAATTTGTCAAAAATTGTTTTTGTCCGATACAATATGATTGCAAAAATCGTCTATTCGTTTATTTTCAAATATTTGAAGCAAAATTTACTGGTGTCGAGTTAAAATATGAACATTCCATTAAGTTGATGATTTGGGGTGCTTATTGGTTACTTGGTCCATCTTATTTATTAACAATGTCTCACATAAGGTCGAGCTGAGAGTCTATGTTATTTATGTGTTTAAATCCTGCAATCTCACCAAATAAAATCAGGGAAAGCAAAAAGTCCACTTAACCTGTTTAATTTTTTAGCTTCCCATAATTCCTTGTTCGTGATGGTGGGAGGAAGTGTGTTATTTTTAAAATCTTCAAGTAGTTTTATGGAAGATTGTAATTTTGCGTCACCAACGAGTAAGGTTCTTGGATCAATAACATCCAGAAAATGCAACAATCGACCACTGAATGTTCCCTAAAAATGGAGAAAACAAAATGTTAGGAAATAATTTGCAAGCATATACATATATATCAAATCACACACACACACACACACACACACACACACATATATATATATATATATATGTATGAAAAATAGATGGAAATTAATCCGACAGTATGAAATTTAACATTTTGAAAAAACATATGATGTTTGTTATGTAATTGCTGACAGAACTGTTTCGACCAAATCGATAAGTTGGTCTTCATCAAAGAGCGACATAGACGGGAATTGAATTCAGCGTTCGTTTCTGTAAACAGTCTTTTAACGGATATCTTTCTTCCCGTCTATGTCACTCTTTGATGAAGACCAACTTATTGATTTGGTCGAAACAGATCTGTCAGCAATTACATAACAAACATCATGTTTTTCATAATGTTAAATTTCATATATATAATATATATATATATATATATATATTATGGACTCTCTCATCGATTTTCGACGCATGAGGGTTTACACACACAATGAACACCCACACAGTGATTTATTTATAGTGGTGAAGGCTTGTGTTGGACCATCCACACTTTTTGGCTCAGTCGATAGGAAAGAATTGGTGCATCAAGGAATGCCACAAACCCAATCAACGACCGACCTCAGGAATTTTGAATTCAGAGTTATCCCTCTCCTAGACTGGTTACCTACCCAAGGCTGAAGGGCCCAGTCTGCCTACTATTTAACCATAGCTGGGGGGAATTTTGAATTCAGAGTTATCCCTCTCATAGACTGGTTACCTACCAAGGCTGAAGGGCCCCAGTCTGCCCTACTATTTAACCCATAGCTGGAGGGAATTTTGAATTCAGTTATCCTCTCCTAGACTAGTTACCTACCCAAGGTTGAAGGGCCAGTCTGCCCTACTATTTAACCCATAGCTGGAGGGAATTTTGAATTCAAAATTCCCTCAGCTATGGAGTTAAATAGTAGGCAGACTGGGCCCTTCAGCCTTGGGTAGGTAACCAGTCTATGAGAGGGATAACTCTGAATTCAAATTCCCCCAGCTATGGGTTAAATAGTAGGGCAGACTGGGCCCTTCAGCCTTGGGTAGGTAACCAGTCTAGGAGAGGGATAACTCTGAATTCAAAATTCCTGAGGTCGGTCGTTGATTGGGTTTGTGGCATTCCTTGATGCACCAATTCTTTCCTATCGACTGAGCCAAAAAGTGTGGATGGTCCAACACAAGCCTTCACCACTATAAATAAATCACTGTGTGGGTGTTCATTGTGTGTGTAAACCCTCATGCGTCGAAAATCGATGAGAGAGTCCATAATATATATATATATATATATATATATATATATGAAATTTAACATTATGAAAAAACATGATGTTTGTTATGTAATTGCTGACAGATCTGTTTCGACCAAATCAATAAGTTGGTCTTCATCAAAGAGTGACATAGACGGGAAGAAAGATATCCGTTAAAAGACTGTTTACAGAAACGAACGCTGAATTCAATTCCCGTCTATGTCGCTCTTTGATGAAGACCAACTTATCGATTTGGTCGAAACAGTTCTGTCAGCAATTACATAACAAACATCATATGTTTTTTCAAAATGTTAAATTTCATACTGTCGGATTAATTTCCATCTATTTTTCATACATATATATATATATATATATGTGTGTGTGTGTGTGTGTGTGTGTGTGTGTGATTTGATATATATGTATATGCTTGCAAATTATTTCCTAACATTTTGTTTTCTCCATTTTTAGGGAACATTCAGTGGTCGATTGTTGCATTTTCTGGATGTTATTGATCCAAGAACCTTACTCGTTGGTGACGCAAAATTACAATCTTCCATAAAACTACTTGAAGATTTTAAAAATAACACACTTCCTCCCACCATCACGAACAAGGAATTATGGGAAGCTAAAAAAATTAAACAGGTAAGTGGACTTTTTTGCTTTCCCTGATTTTATTTGGTGAGATTGCAGGATTTAAACACATAAATAACATAGACTCTCAGCTCGACCTTATGTGAGACATTGTTAATAAATAAGATGGACCAAGTAACCAATAAGCACCCCAAATCATCAACTTAATGGAATGTTCATATTTTAACTCGACACCAGTAAATTTTGCTTTCAAATATTTGAAAATAAACGAATAGACGATTTTTGCAATCATATTGTATCGGACAAAAACAATTTTTGACAAATTGTGTGATTTTTACAAATTGTGAACAACGTCTTTTTATTTAAATAAACATAAAAATATTTTGTAAATAAAAACTTAATTTTTATTTAAATAAATATAATTGCATTTCTCTCCTGATTTAGAAAAAAAACTATTTTAGTATAAAAACGTCTTTCGTCTTTTTTTTAAATCATCGTAAGTGTTGAAAAATATTCATAAAATTCTGATTAAAAAGTATTTATTTAAAAAAAAGATTTTGCTATTGAATTTTAATTTGATTACGTGTACCAACCATCTATTTATTTGATTTATTGTGAGTTCAACATCTCCATAAACTTCTGATTAAAATCATTTGTTTACAAAAATTTGGAAGCGGAAGTTACCAGTAATGAGTTAGAATATGAACCTTTCATTATTTGGGGTGCTTATTGGATACTTGGTCCAAAGATTAAATAATGATTATTCAGTTGATAACCATTGAGAATATAATGTAAATAACTAAGGGAATTGTGACGTTTGGGGTGATATTTACCAACCACTCCGCACAAGCAGGATGTGACACAAGGTCAATTTCTTAAGCGGAGTTTAACAGGTTTGAATTCAGAGTTTTCCTTCTCCTAGACTGGTTGCCTAACCAAGGTTAAAGAGCCCAGTGAAATAGATCACTACGTAGGCCTGAGTCTATTCTAGTAGCAACCAGGTTTGAATTCAGAGTTTTCCTTCTCCTAGACTGGTTACCTAACCAAAGTTAAAGATCCCAGTGAAATAGATCACTATGTAGGCCTGAGCCTATTCTAGTAGTGACCAGGTTTGAATTCAGAGTTTTCCTTCTCCTAGACTGGTTGCCTAACAAAGGTTAAAGAGCCCAGTAAAATAGATCACTAAGTAGGCCTGAGCCTATTCTAGTAGTGACCAGGTTTGAATTCAGAGTTTTCCTTCTCCTAGACTGGTTACCTAGCCATGGTTCAAGAGCCCAGTCTGCCCTACTATTTACCCATAGCTGGAGGGAGAGTAGGATTCATACTCTTGTCAACTCAGCATATGAGTAACACAGTGATCTGTGCAGTAAAGGGAGGAGCTGATGGTAGGTGTGGCACTTCACCTCAGATGCTAAAATAATCATCTTGGTTTAGCACTAGCGAAAAGGAGATAGACTCCCTCGCTGTCTGGCTGATACTGACAATAGGCCACTCTATCGAATTTACTTTCTAAGTAAATAGGATCTAAATAAACTGAGCTTCTTTTAGGCTTTACCAAAGAATGCCTCATTTCACCTGCCCTGTCGGCTGGGGTGTTAGAATACACCGACTGCACCTCTGCAGAGGAGTAAGACTCCCCCAATGGGGCCACCTGTTTGCTGTGGGTGGCGACCTGGGGGAGGAGCAGTCCATGACATGCAACATTCCATTTAGACCCATACTTAGGCTAGATGGGCGGTCGGAGAGACCCCCTCTGATCAATTGGCTGGTCATGTCAAGCCCTAGCACCTATATGACTGCCCCACCCCCAAGCCTATTAAATTTCCATTGTGTGTTTGTCTTCTTTCGTCCGAACAATTTGCCCACAACTGGGAGATTTAAGAGGCTTCCCGTTTAAACCCGTAATTCCTTCCCCAACCCTATTGCCCTTATGGCAACACCAACCCCTTTTTATCATATGGGTGCTAGAAGGCGGTGGCTGAGGATCTTCATGTCCTGGGAATGACATTAAACTCTATCTGATGGTGAGGTTCCAGTTCTGGAGGTTTGGGGAATGTGGAGCACCCCTTCATCACCATTGCTCCCAGGTCCACTCTGACCCAGAGTGGTAGTTACCTGTTAGGGTCCCATCTATGGGTTAAATAGAAAAAATGTATTTATAAAAAAAATTGTGTATCCATTTAGAATAAATTTACTTATTTATTTCAAAACTTTATCGGCATTAAATGACCCACTGAGGTTGATATGCCACAAACCAAACCAAACCAAACCAAACCAAAGCCTTATTGCACAGTTGGTTTGAAATAACCCAACAAAGGTTGAAATGCCGTAAAATCCAACACAATACTCAGTTTCACTATGTTTTCATAACATTTTTTGTAGGCTATCATCCATCCTGACACAGGGGAAAAGGTGTTCATGCCTTTCAGGATGTCTGGTAAGATTCATAACTTTTTTTCCTATCTATCTATCTATCTTTCTCTTCATCTATTTATCTATCTCAGTGTGTATATATGTATATGTATATCTATCTCAGTTCATATCTATCTATCTATCTATCTCAATCTATCTATCTATATCTATCTATCTCAGTCTATATCTATCTATTCTATCTATCTATCTATCTTCAGTCCCTTCATATCTATCTATCTATCTCTCTCTATCTCATCATATATCTGTCTATCTATCTCTATCTATCTCAGTCCCTTCCTATCTATCTATCTCAGTCCCTTCTATATCTATCTGTCTATCTATCTCAGTCCCTTCATATCTATCTGTCTATCTATCTCAGTCCCTTCTATCTGTCTATATCTTCTATCTATCTCAGTCCCTTCATATCTATCTGTCTATCTATCTCAGTCCTTCATATCTATCTGTCTATCCATATCTATCTATCTCAGTCCCTTCATATCTATCTGTCTATCTATCTCAGTCTATCTCTATCTCTATCTTCCCTTCATATCTATCTGTCTATCTATCTCAGTCCCTTCATATCTATCTGTCTATCCTATCTATCTATCTAGTCCCTTCATATCTATCTGTCTATCTATCTCAGTCCCTTCATATCTATCTGTCTATCTGTCTATCTATCTATCATATCTATCTGTCTATCTGTCTATCTATCTCAGTCCCTTCATATCTATCTGTCTATCTATCTCAGTCCCTTCTCTATCTGTCTATCATATCTATCTGTCTATCTATCTCATCATATCTATCTGTCTATCTATCTCAGTCCCTTCATATCTATCTGTCTATCTGTCTATCTATCTCAGTCCCTTCATATCTATCTGTCCTATCTCTATCTATCTCAGTCCCTTCATATCTATCTATCTATCTTAGTCCCTTCATATCTATCTATCTATCTCAGTCCCTTCATATCTGTCTATCTATCTCAGTCCCTTCATATCTATCTGTCTATCTATCTCAGTATGTTCATATCTATTCATCTATCTATCTATTTTCATGTCTATCTATGTATATCTGTTGTATACACTTTTCGTTATTTACTTTTATTCTTCTTCTGGCGTCTTTGATATCTTAAGTTTTTCTATTCTTTGGTCGTCTCTTCTAACATCTGGACTTCGTCTTGGGTTGGTCGCACTTAACCCATTTCTTCTTCTAGATCAGTCTTGTTACCAAGACATTCACCAACCACAACACCATGTTATTTTCTTAAGCTTTTTATTTACTTATCTAAACATTTTATGTAACTAACATCCGACTAACATAGCGCGCGTATTCAGTGAGTTCCAGTTAAGGCAGCACATCTTCTCTGTCCGACGTCAAACTGAAAATTGAGGAGCCAACCAGGTCCCACGTGACTTGACGTATTTCGCGGGCTTTCTGTACTATTCCATGGAAAGTCCCGCCCGTGATATGAAAAAGGCCATCCCTTTAGAAATACAGGGGATTGACAATAATCTTATGCAACTGCATAGATTATGTAACATATCTGTCTATTTCATGATTTTTTTTTACTATAAAGAATAATATAAACAAATGATTATTATTAAATAGAAATACTTAACAGTGTTCAAATTATTTGTATTAAATAGGAATACTTGAAACCCTACAACTGTGTACTAATTATTTGTATTAGATAGAAATGTTAGGATAAGAGTTATCTCATCTTGAATAAATGCATGTTTAGAGAAATGGAATGGTGACGCTAGTGGTTACAGAGTTTCAATGCTGTAGAGTTTGGTAATAAATAATACCTAATAATATTCGTATCTTTGGTTTAGAAAAAAATCAAGTTTTCATAAGAAATTTTCAGGGGTATACTTATCCATGGGTAACACTGAATACTGATGGTTTTGCTGAAAGTGAGAGAGCATGGTAGTAAATAATACCTAATAATATCCATTTTGGTAGTATATATATATTTACCAACTCCTCCGCTTGAGCAGGATGCGACACAAGGTCAATTTCTTAAGCGGAGTTTAACAGGTTTGAATTCAGAGTTTTCCTTCTCCTAGACCGGTTGCCTAACCAAGGTTAAAGAATCCAGTCTGCCCTACCATTTACCCATAGCTGGAAGGAGAGTAAGATTCATACCTTTCCCAAGGGTATTAACGTTAAGTGAAATGCAATTACCATGTCCAGGATTTGAACTCGGGGCGACGAGTCCATTTCCCATGACTTTAACCATTACACCATGCGCTTCCTTTTGGTAGTATAAGTATTTTTCTAATTTTATATTACTTCACCATTAAAATATTAAAAAGAAAACTTTGGTTAGATCGAAATTAATGGACCTAAATTCCCGCATCGTATGTCACCCCGCCGAAAGAAAAAAAAAACCCCAAAAATCAAGGAATTAACCGAATTTAATGAAATTTTCAGTGTTGATATATTAATGAATAAAAGTGTAATAATGCACCAGTTATTTTATTTAAAAACTTTTACATTTTTTCAGGTCAGTTAACTTTAAACCACGTATCTTTGAGGCGTAACTCAGATTCTCAAAGATATGTGGTTCAAAGTTAACTGACCTGATTTTTTTTTCTCTTTCGGTGGGGTGACATACGATGGTGGAATTTAGGTCCGTTAAGCTTGATTTAACCAAAATATTTTTGAAATTTTATTGAATGACATTAAATAATTCTTAATTTAAAAAAATTTAATCTTTTTTGAAATAAAGATTTTTTTTTTTTTTATCATTGTGTGTTAGAAGCATTAATTAAAATGTAATAATATATTTTTGAAGGCGAAATAATGCAAATTTATGTTGAAAAACATTTATTTAATTTTTTTTTTTTCCTTTTTTTTCCTTTTAATATTTTAATTAATGCTTCTAACACACTATAAAAAAAAAAAAATCTTTATTTCAATATCCCTGAGCAGGGCCTCATTATTTTTATAGTATTATTAAAAAAATATATCTGAAATGATTTTCAAAACTTCCCGCAAAACAACACGGGATCTAACAGAGTTTTTACGATCTTTGCTGAGCAGAACTTTACGATCTTTGCCGAGCGTTTGAATTTCCATTAGAACATTCAACGGATTAATACCACAGTTGACTTTAACAAACACAGATGGAAACTTTTCAACTCTCTGAAGATGGGCCTTGCCCGAAAATATTAAGAATAAAAAAAAAAGGAAAAAAAAAAAAAAAATTAAATAAATATGTTTTTCAACATAAATTTGCATTATTTTGCCTTCAAAAATATATTATTAATCTTTTTATTTATTTATTTATTTATTTTGTAGGTTTTGTTCCATTTGGAACACCTTTTGTAAGTATTTACCATTCGTTACTATTCTTTTAAATTTGAGTTTTTTGTTAATTTTTCTCTCTATCTCACATGTATCATAATCATCATAATGGATTCATTGAAACTCCGGCGTCTGGCAACTGACCTGGTAAACACTCATAAGGTCATTAAACATCTTAACAATAGCAACCTTGAGCACCTTTTTGATCTCCATCTTTCTAACACACGTGGGCATGCCTACAAAGTCAGAAAACAGCACGGCTCACGTGACTTTCGGAAACATTTTTTCACGCTCAGAATTGCGGACACATGGAATAAACTGCCCGCTTCTGTTGTAGGCTGCCGAAGCACTGAATCTTTCAAAGCCTCCATGCTTCCTGTAGTCCGCTGACACTATACCTGATGCCACTCTCCACATACATATGCACACACATGCACACATACATGTATATTAATACTGTAAATTGTTCATGTTCCTGACACTAATACATTATTCTGTGTACTTGACATGAGACTTTGATGAGTTGTGGTGCACCTGAGCACTGTACACAATAAATTTCATTATTATTATTTTATTATTATCATGTGTTGAAAGCATGGATTCCCATAGCACTGTCTTACCTTGGGTGTTAGAATACCCCGACTGCACCTCTGCAGAGGAGTAAAACTCCCCCCAAATGAGGCCACCCGTTTGCCATGGGTAGCGACCTTTGATGCTTAAGGATGGAATCCTGGTGGATGATCAGTCTGTGACATGCAACACTCTGCTTTGGCCCTTACTTAGGCTAGACGGATCTTCGTACAGGCTGGTCATGTCAAGCCCTAGCACATATATATATATTTACCAACCCCTTCGCATGAGCAGGATACGACACATGGTCAATTTCTTAAGCGGAGTTCAGCAGGTTTGAATTCAGAGTTTTCCTTCTCCTAGACCGGTTGCCTAACCAAGGTTAAAGAGCCCAGTTTGCCATACTATTTACCCATAGCTGGAGGGAGAGTAAGATTCATACCTTTCCCAAGGGTATTAGCGCTAAGTGAAATGCAATTACCACAGCCAGGATTTGAACTCTGGGTGACGAGTCCATTTCATATGACTTTAACCATTACACCATGTGCTTCCTGCTAGCCCTAGCACCTATATGATTGTCCCAACCTTATTGCCCTTATGGCAAGCACCAACCCTTTTTATCATATGGGTGCTAGATTGCGGTGGCTGAGGGTCTTCATGTCCTGGGAATGACGTTAAACTCTACCTGATGGTGAGGTTTCAGTTCTGGAGTCCTGGGGAATGTAGAGCACCCCTTCATCACCATTGTTCCCTGGTCCACTCTGACCCAGAGTGGTAGTACCTGTTAGGGTCCCATCTATGGGTTAAATAGAAAAATGTGTTTATAAAAAAAATTGAGTATCCTTTAAGAATGGATTTATTTCAAAAAATTGTCAGCATTAAATTATTATACAATAAATTTTTTTTCTCAGGTTGTAGGAATGTTGCTTCCAAATCCGACGATTCCAAAGACAATGATTTGGCAATGGTTGAATCAAAGTCACAACGCCTGTGTCAATTACGCCAACAGAAATGCCTCTAAAGTAAGTAAGAAAAATTGGACCATATGACCTTTAGGCACCCCTTTTGCGATCTCGATTCATAAGGACATGTTTTTCATTTACGCCGTCAAAATCCGGTTATTTGTTAGGGGTTAGGGTTAGGGGTTAGTTTTATAATTTAAAAAAAAAAACTCTAAAATCTTCTGTTAACAAACAACCAGATTTTGACGGTGTAAATGAAAAACATGTCCTTATGAATTGAGATCGCAAAAGGGGGTGCCTAAAGGTTATATGGTCCGAAAAAAACAAATTGACATTTGATTTAGCTTTGAAACTTTGAATTTTGAAAAAAACCCCTCAAATTTACTTATTTTCTGAATTTAAACAATCTCTGAACAGGTGTCGTAATTTGGAGCGTATCAGTTTGAATAGTAATTTATCGCTTATTTCTGCTCCAATTTGAACAAATATTTATATGGTTGGAAAGAAAATAAAATAATCTTTCTAAATATATAACTTTTATGTATTTTTATCCATTGAATTATTTTCTCCAAAATTTGAGCTTTCAATTCCAAAAATTGTCCAAGTTATGTCTGTTTTAAACTAAAAAAAATTTGGAAGGGGGGCACAAAAAATGGCGACTTTTTCTGATCTATTTCTGTCTGTAAAATGAGTTCTAGAGCTTCCCTACTTCTAAAAATTGGTCTATATAAGCATTGTAATTTATCGCTTATTTCTGATCCAATTTGAAAAATATTTATATGGTTCGAAAGAAAAGAAAATAATCTCTCTAACTATATAACTTTTATGTATTTTTATCCATTGAATTATTTTCTCCAAAATTTGAGCTTCCAATTCCAAAAATTGTCCAAGTTATGTCTGTTTTAAACTAAAAAAATTTGGAAGGGGGCACAAAAAATGGCGACTTTTTGTAATCTATTTCTGTCTGTAAAATGAGTTCTAGAGCTTCCCTACTTCTAAAAATTGGTCTATAAAAGCATTTTAGCACAAGGAATCCAGAATTGTTATCAAAATCGGCATCATAAAGTGTTCTCTCAGTTGATTTTGACAAAAAAAGTTTTTATTGTGCTGATTTTATATTTCAATACTGTATTTTAAACTTTTAAACTTCTGTAAATACTTTTAGTAGATAAAAATGTTTTTGTATATTGTTATCATTTTTGTTACCTTCCAATTTTCAATTCTGAAATGAAATGTAGTACTGATATTGACGTTTGTATATTGTTAGAGTTTTGCAGGCAATATGATTGATACAAGGGAAATGTAATGTTTCTATATTATTTAAAATATATCCAACCCACCAACATAATCCTCATCATTTCTATTGCACTCTGACAGTTATTTTGCTCAATATATATATATATATATATATATATATATATATATAAAATGTTGTTCTGGTTCCAACGGGAGAAAATTCAATATTTTATAAAAAAGGAAGGTCCGCAAAATGTATTTTGTTCTCAGATCAAAGCCTGAAGAAGATACCAGAAGATCTGAAACACGTGTTGCATATGTAAAACAAAAAGAATTTAAAAAAAAAAAAATTTTTTTCTGAGAACAAAATACATTTTGCGGACCTTCCTTTTTATAAAATATATATATATTATATATATATATATATATATATATATATATGTATATATATACACTAGAAAAGACGTGACCAGTTGGGTCACCCATTGAGATCAGGTTAGATTGTTGAAAAAAATCACAATAATGTAATTTATTTTTAATACATTTTAAACTATTTTGCTCAAATTTATCGTAAACATGGCCGTCAATGCTGTCTAAGATGACATAAAAATCTGTATTTTACAAAATAAATTTACCCCCCTCCCCATTGAAAAAAAATACCAAAATCAGGAATTTTCCAATTTTAATGAAATTTTCAGTGTTAATTTATCAATAGATGAATTTTATAATGCATCAGTTATTTTATTTACATTTAGTGTATGACGGAATTTGCCATAATGTCAAATTCCGTAAATAACCAGTTTTTCACGCAAATGGACAAAGGGAAGTAACTCTAAGATTATTTAAAGAGTTTTCTCCCTTGACTTTTTATTTTTAATATATATGTCAGTAAGCGTAGTTTTTACATTACATTTTAATGTTATTATAATGGAGATTGTGTGTTTGTCTGTAACCGAAACTATATCACTACTCAAGTCACAATTCCCTTAGTTATTTACGTCACTTTCACCATGATCTTGTTTTTATTTAAACCTCTATTATTAATAAAATTGTTTTAGATTAATAATACTGTTGGCCTTATCTACATTTATTTACCTCATACCCCACTTGTATGGGTTGGACACCAGGTCTCGTTTTTATGTGGGACCAACCACAAGCCGAGACTCATGGGTGGCAGTGGAAAAAATTGCGTCAATCTCGTCGGCATTCCCCCTGGGGGGGGGGCTGGCTCAGGCACTGGGCATTAAACCCAGCACTGCCCCTTTAAATCAAGGGGCAGGTATTGCCTGGGGGGATAGCCCCCTGGGATCGAAGCCACTGGACACCCACCCCGTTGGCCTTGTCTACATCTTATTATAATGGAGATTGTGGGTTTTTCTGTCTGTAACCGAAACTATATTACTATACAAGTCACAATTCCGTTAGTTATTTACATCATATTCTCCATGATTTTATTTTTAATTTAAACTTTAATTATTAAGAAAATTGTTTTACATCATTAAGACTGCTGACCATATCTACATACGAATAACATGCAATTATATTTATATATACAACAAAATAGCGGATTACAGTGTGAATGGGAAGGCTAATTTACATATTGATCTTAAAAATTTGATTTTAATAAATATATGCTTAGTATTATTGATTTCTAATTTTTTGGTTTTATCTTATTGAATATGAGCAAACATCTCAGGGATAAATCTTATAAAGAAATCCATTAACAAGAAGAAATAACTGTAATATTATTCTTTACTTCTTATTCTAACTAAATAGTTAAATTAGGAAAATTTACCAATGAAAGACGGGAGTAAGGGAAAATGGTGGAACAGTTAGTTTCAAAGTTGTTCTATTTTCCGATTATACCCCTCTGTTCCAAATATTTTTATCTGAATTCTTATTCAGTTTCATTAGCCTTTCTAATTTAACATGATATTTTATTATATTAAAACTTAAATACTTGCACCCGGAGGGTGCATATATTTGCTAGTACTGTATTTTATTTGCTGTTGTATTTATGTATTCAACAAAATAGACATATTGAAATGAAAAATTGATTTTAATAAATATGTGCTTAGTATTATTGATTTCTAATTGTTTGGTTTTATCTTAATGAATATGAGCAAAAATCTCGGGGATAAATCTTAAAAGAAATCCATTTACAAAAAAAACAAACTGTAATTTTATTTATTACCTCCTAGTGACGGAGAACGAAAAAGAGCAAGACTTTGTCTTGCCTGCTGGGATCGAACCCGCGTCCTCCCACATGCGAAAACAGATGTGATGTAGGAACTGGAAGGACGCGAGGTTTGACTGACGTGCCCGGATGTTTGGCTAATATGCCCATAAAATAACAAGTGAGTCAAGCGCTGGGCAGTCAGCAGCAGCAGCAGCAGAAGCAGTCAATGACGAAGCACTTTTCAGTAAGGAAATGTGATTTTGAACTGCTAAAGATTATTTCGATTACGTCGACGGATTTTTTTAGCTGCTAGACGAAGAATGTGTTGACCAACAGAGGGTCTGACTTGTGAGAGGACTGAGAACTCGCTTGTTTTTGGTTCCCCCTTGGCGGGAGCTTGTTGATTCGAAGGTCTATTTCACCCCATATATTCCCCCCCCCTTCTATATTAACTAAATAGCTAAATTAGGAAAAATTAGCAATGAAAGACAAGAGTGAGGGTAGAGTAAGTTTCAGTTGCTCTATTTTTCGATTATACCTCCTTCTGTTTAAAATATTTTTTTATCTGCGTTCTTAGTTAGTTTCATTAGTGTTTCTACTTTAATATTGTTATATCCAGGTAAGGAATATATTAGTAGAAGTGGTACACTCGCAGGTAAGTAGGAAGCTAGTACGTCATAGTAGTAGGCGTCACAACAGTAGTAGGTGTCAGAGTAGTGGGTGTAGTCATAGTAGTTAGGCCATTGTACCTCTACATTGTTCGGTATTTATAGGTGACATCAGCCAATCATATTACTGTGAGAGGGCTACCTAGGTATATACATATTCATTACATCAAATATAATATTTCATTACATTAAAACTTAAATACTTGTACCCGGAGGGTGCATATATTTGCTAGTATTTTCCGTAATATTCTATTATATTCTATTCCAGCCAACGCCTCTTCACCGTTTTCTGATTGGATATTTTGGAGCTGTTTCCAGTGCCGTTTCTATTGCGGTAAGTCTTTGGTATTTCCATTTTTTCTTTTTGAAAAATTCTATATAGATGTAATGACGAGGCAAACTTACCTGACTCGAAACGGTTCTGGTGCATGGCTTGCAAAGAGAGATGTAGCGAAGAAGAAAGGAATGTGGTCGGGGCGGTGTGTCGTGGTGTCTGGTCGGAGTGAGAAATGTCGAAAAGTTGGAAGTGGGGCAGAGAAGACACTTTTATTGGTATTGAAAGGCACTATGGGTAATGGCCCATAGTGCATTGCAACTCCTGTTTTCACTATAAAAGTGGCCCATTTTGGGCAGAGAGGGTGTAGCGATTTTTGCATGCTTTTGTGACACGGCGTTCTGTTTGAAGAAGGAAAGAAAGAAAGAGGAAGGAAAGAAGGCATAGCAGCAGCAGTGGTAGTTGACAAGTGTTAAACAGACTCTGCGAGGAAGTGGCTATAGCGGCTGTTGTGTGCGAACTCAGACACTTTGACCACCTTGCAACTGCTATTCACACAGAATAGACATAATAGATAGGTAGTATATGCACATATAGGTAAATAAGAGGTGCTTGTAGTATAATGATTATTGATGTTGGAAATGAACACAGCAACCTGTTCAAATCCTGGATGAGTCTGCTTGCATTTCACATAGTGCTAATACCTTTGAAAAGTGTATGAAACCAACTATTCTTCCTTCAGCTGTGGGTAAATAGTTGGGAAGACTGAGCTCTTTAATCTTGGTATGGCAACCAGTCTAGGAGAAGAAAAACTCTGAATTAAAACCTGTTCGCTTAAAAAATGACCTTCTTTGCATCCTGCTTTGGCAGAGGGGTTGGGTAAATACATGTAGGTAAATAGATAAATACATGTGTTGTAGGCAAAGATGGGTTTGGTTTGTTTTGTTTTATGGCATATCAACCTCAGTGGGTGATTTAATGCTGACAAAATTTTGAAATAAATTCATTCTTAATGGATACACAATTTTTTATAAACTCATGTTTTTTCTATTTAACCCATAGATGGGACCCTAACAGATACTACAACTCCAGGTCAACAATTATATAAGGGTCATTCAATAAATAGGCCGCCCTGTCGGCTGGGGCGTTAGAATGCACTGACTTTACCTCTGCAGAGGGGTAAGACTCCCCCAATGGGGCCACCTGTTGACCATGGGTGGCGACCCGTGATGATTAAGGATAGAGCCCAGGTGGATGAGCAGTCCATGACATGCAATACTCCACTTTGGCCCTATCTTGGGCTAGATGGGCGGTCGGAGAGGACCCCTCTGATCAAACGGCTGCATTACATCCAGTCCTGGTCGAAACCTGGAACTTGCGTTTTTATTTTTAATTCTATTTCCGGGATCATTCTTTGGTCACATTACTGGCACCCTGCTTAGTGTTTACTCTTCCAAATTTTAACCTTTGTTTGTTCTTATTTCTTTTTCCTCTCTTTCTCTAGAAATCCGAATACAGTTTTATTTTTAATCCCAAATTCCCGGTAGACCCTAATAATTATGCTACATTGAGCACCTTTTTGATCTCAATGTTTCTAACACACGTGGGCATGCCTACAAAGTCAGAAAACAGCATAGTTCACATGACTTTTGGAAACATTTTTTCATGCTCAGAGTTGCTGAGGCATGGAATAAACTGCCTGTATCTGTTGTTGGCTGTCGAAATACTGCATCTTTCAAAGCCTCCATGCTTCTTGTAATCCACTAACACTATACCTGATACCCCCATCCACACAAACATATGCACACACGCGCACACATACATGTATATTATTACTGTACGCTATTCATGTTCCTGACACTAGTACATTATTCTATGTACTAGACATGAGACTTTGATGAGTTATGGTGCACCTGAGCACTGTATGCAATAAATTTCATTATTATTATTATTATTATGTGGGTGAGTCAAAAAGTAATGCCATTTTGTTTAGGATAGGTATAATTACCAACACAAGAACATGTGTCATACATCAAAATGAAACTGGTCCTCTGTGGATCACATCCCTACTTCTCCACATAGTCTCATATTCTCTCTATAGCAATGTTCCTCCTTTGAATGAGAGCATATATACCTGGCCCATAAAAATTCTGTTGACTGTTCTTTGAGTCACTTCTTCACAAGATTTCACTTCCTCGTGACTTGAATAATGTTTGCCTCTCAAACCCTCTTTCATTGTACTGAAGAGATGATAGTTTGAGGCAAACATTATTCCAGAGATGAGGAAGTAAAATCTGCTGTGAAGAAGTGGCTCAATGAACAGTTAACAGAATTTTACATTGTTTACAATTTGTTGACTGGGTCATTGTTTGGGTCAACTTGATAACTTGGTCATTGTTTTGGTCAACTTGATGACTGGATCATTGTTTGGGTCAATTTGATTTCTTGGACATTGTCTTGGGTCAACTTGATGCCTGGGTCAATTTGTTGATTGGGTCATTGTTTGAGTCAACACAATGCTTGGGTCATTGTTTTGGTCAACTTGATGACTGGGTCATTGTCATAGGTCAACTTATTGGCTGGGGCATTGTTATAGGTCAACTTGATGACTGGGTCATTGTCTTGGGTCAACTTGATGACTGGGTCATTGTCTTGGGTCAACTTCATCTCTGGGTCATTGTCATGGGCCAACTTGATGACTGGGCCATTGTCTTGGGTCAACTTGATGACTGGGTCATTGTCATAGGTCAACTTGATGACTGGGTCATTGTCACGGGTCAACTTGATGACTGGGTCATTGTCTTGGGTCAATTTGATGCCTGGGTCATTGTCTTGGGTCAACTTGATGACTGGGTCATTGTCTTGGGTCAACTTCATCTCTGGTCATTGTCATGGGCCAACTTGATGACTGGGGCCATTGTCTTGGGTCAACTTGATGACTGGGTCATTGTCACGGTCAACTAATAGGTCAACTTGAACTGGGTTGTTATAGGTCAACTTGATGACTGGGGGCATTGTCATAGGTCAACTTAATGACTGGGTCATTGTCATAGGTCAACTTGATGACTGGGTCATGTCACTTGATGTGGTCATTTCATGGTTGATGACTGGTCATTGTCATGGGTCATGACTGGGTCATTGTCATGGTCAACTTGATGACTGGGTCATTGTCATGGGTCAACTTGATGACTGGTCATTGTCATGGGTTAACTTGATGACTGGGTCATTGTTATAGGTCAACTTGATGACTGGGTCATTGTCTTGGGTCAACTTGATGACTGGGTCATTATTATAGGTCAACTTGATGACTGGGTCATTGTCTTGGTCAACTTTGATGACTGGGTCATTGTTATAGGTCAACTTGATGACTGGTCATTGTCTTGTGTCAACTTGATGACTGGGTCATTGTTATAGGTCAACTTGATGACTGGGTCATTGTCTTGTGTCAACTTAATGACTGGGTCATTGTCATAGGTCAACTTAATGACTGGGTCATTGTCATGGGTCAACTTGATGACTGGGGCATTGTTATAGGTCAACTTGATGACTGGGTCATTGTCTTGGGTCAACTTCATCTTTGGGTCATTGTTATAGGTCAACTTGATGACTGAGTCATTGTCATGGGTCAACTTGATGACTGGGGCATTGTCTTGTGTCAATTTGATCCCTGGGTCATTGTTTGGGTCAATGTGTTGGTCAACTTGATACCCTGTTCATTGTCTTGGTCAATTTGATGTCTGAGTCATTGTCATGGTCAACTTGCCTCCCCCTATCCTTCCTTCCTCTCTCTTTCATATAATCTTTAGATTTCTCCCTCTCTCCCCTCTCTGTCTCCTTCTCTCCATCTCTCTCTCCCCTCTCTCCCCCACTACCTCCCTCCCCTCCTCTCTTTTTCATATAATCTTGAGATTTCTTTCTTTCTTCCAGGTTGGACTTAGTATTCTAATAAAAAAAGCAAATCGTTTACCTCCAGCCACCAAAATGCTTATTCAAAGATTCGTTCCATTCCCAGCCGTCGGTAAGTGAACATTTACATTTTATAATAGTAGAGATTCTGTCTCTATTTATCTGTAACTAAAACGGTAATCTGAACATTAACTACATAAATAGGAGTAACCTCCCCTTGTTTCTTTCACTTTGAGGAAGCCTTATGTTTTGGTTTGCCATTTTCATTTCACTGTAAATCTACACTGAAAATACAAATTTGTTTGAATCAATAAAACTACATGTTTTAACATGAAAATATCATAAAATGTGTTCTTAATTGTACTTGCGCATTATTTGAAATGAACTTAATTGTTATTAAGGCTTCCTCAAAGTGAAAGAAACAAGGGGAGGTTACTTTCATTTGAATATGATGCTTTTTGATTAAGTGTTTAATTTTAAAAATATATCGAATGTTTTATTTTATTTATTTAATTTTCTCACTGGCAATATCTTTTAAAAATGTATTTTTACACTGCCCCTTGGTTTTTTTTTTTTTTTTGTTTCTGGAATGGGTTAAGTTAAGGTTACCATCTGCCAGTCATAACGGAGAGGCTTAATCAGATCAATCGGCTTGTCAGGTCAAGCCCTAGCACCTATATGACTGTCCCAACTCTATTGCCCTTATGGCAAGCCCCAACCCTTTATATCATATATGTGCTAGAAGGCGGTAGCTGAGGGTCTTGTCCTGGGAATAACGTTATATTGTATGTATTATATACATATATATATATATATATGTTTGTTGAATTAAACAAAAGACACATCTGTTTAAAGCTTGAAAAAAATCACAAATAAAATTGTTAAACATGAGATGTGTCTTTTGTTTAATTCAACATGCATAAATGAAAAAATGCTGCCCAAATACACACACACACACACACACACACACACACATATATATATATATATATTTCAATTTTGTATATAACTATGCAGATATAAGTTGATTGTTTATCTTATCTAGTTGGATAAAAAAGAAATTGTAAAAAAGATTTTGAATATTTCATATCTTGAGTGTTGATTATATAAACCTGAACTACCATCTGTTATAGACACATCATCAGATGATTTGTTTTGTTTTTTGTTTACCTTTTTGGGAGCAGGGAGGGGTGGGGAACAAACTTTTGCTCCAGAGCTTATTTTGTATTGGTTTGGTTCGTTTTGTTTTATGGCATATCAACCTCAGTGGGTCATTTAATGCTGTTAAAGTTTTGAAATAAATTCATTCTTAATGGATAATCAATTTTGTTTATAAACTCATGTTTTTCTATTTAACCCATAGATGGGACCTTAACAGGTACTACCACTCCGGGTTAGAGTGGACCAGGGAGCAATGGTGATGAATGGGGTGCTCCACATTCCCCAAACCTCCAAAACTGGAACCTCACCATCAGATAGAGTTTAACGTCATTCCCAAGACATGTAGACACTCAGTCACTGCCTTCTAGCACCCATATGATAAAAGGGGGTTGGGGTTTGCCATAAGGGCAATAGGGTTGGGAAAATCATATAGGTGCTAGGGCTTGATGTGACCAGCCGATTGATCGGAGGGGGCCTCTCCGACCGCCCGTCTAGCCCAAGATAGGGCCAAAGTGGAGTATTGCAAGTCATGAACTGCTCATCCACCTGGGTTCTATCCTTAAGCATCACGGGTCGCCACCCACGGCCAACAAGTGACCCCATTTGGGGGAGTCTTACCCCTCTGCAGAGGTGCAGTTGGTGCATTCTAGCGCCCCAGCCGACAGGGCGGTTTAATCAGTCATGATGGCAATATGGCATTATAACTAGATTAGTTTTATAAACTATGATTATATATATATAATAATAATATACACACACACACACACTTACCATTTTTACATGACACACTGTCATGATATTTTTGAGAAATCTATTATCCTGAATAATAAAAAGGGTTAACTATTTTATTGGGAAAAAAAAAAGAAAAAAAGTATAAAAATTTTAAAAAATAAATGGAAAGCTAAGAGTTGCTGCCCTTGGCCAAAAAAAAAGGGGTTAGTTCCCTTAGGTTGTTTTGATTTGAAAAAGGACCGGGAAAAAATTGACTGAGAGCAGACGGTAATTCGGACAGACGAGAGACAGACAATAGAGTTCAGAGACGGTAGCTGGACACGAGAAGGGATAGACGGTCAGAGAGAATATACACACACAGACACACTTTAAGAAATTCCACTACCATTTACCATTTTTACATGATCCACTATATTTCCATCAAACCCGGCACATATGACCCCACCAACGACCTCACCTAACACCTAACACCTGTGACATCATTAACAGAACCTTACTAGCTACACACCCCATCAGAGGGGGGGAAATAGAAACTCCCACTACCAACTTAAACACTCCTACTAGCACCAAACATATATATACACACAGACACACTTATAAGAAATCCTACTACCATTTACCATTTTTACATGACCCACTATTCCATCAAAACCCAGCGCAAATGACCCTCCGACGACCTCACTCACACCTAACACCTGTGGCATCATTAACAGAACCTTACTAGCTACACACCCCATCAGAAAAATATATATTATATATATATATAACTACCAACTTAAACACTCCTACTAGCACCAGCAATTGACCACCCCTCTCCTATTCACAACCTCTTTACTTTATCAGTATGAAAATGTTTCTCGTTGAAGCAAGAACTCAATCCAATGTCCTGAAGAAGGTCTAACAGACTGAAATGTTATAACGTTGACATAACTACCTAGAATAAACATCAATCTTGTACAACATCCCGTGTTTGTATAATTTTCTCCATATATTCATATTAATAATCTGTTAATCAATAATTAGTTAATATAAATCGTTTACCTCCAGCCACCAAAATGCTTATTCAAAGATTCGTTCCATCCCAGCCGTCGGTAAGTGAACATTTACATTTTATAATAGTAGAGATTCTTGTCTCTATTTATCTGTAACTGTAAAACGGTAATCTGAACATTAACTACATAAATAGGGAGTAACCTCCCCTTGTTTCTTTCACTTGAGGAAGCCTTATGTTTTGGTTTGCCATTTTTATTTCACTGTAATTCTACACTGAAAATACAATTTGTTTGAATCAATAAAACTAACATGTTTTTAACATGAAAAATATCATAAATGTGTTCTTAAATTGTACTTGCGGCATTATTTGAAATGAACTTAATTGTTATTAAGGCTTCCTCAAAAGTGAAGAAACAAGGGGAGGTTACTTTCATTTGAATTATGATGCTTTTTGATTAAGTGTTTAATTTTAAAAATATATCGAATGTTTTTATTTTATTTATTTAATTTTCTCACTGGCAATATCTTTTAAAAATGTATTTTTTACACTGCCCCTTGGTTTTTTTTTTTTTTGTTTCTGGAATGGGTTAAGTTAAGGTTTACCATCTGCCAGTCATAACGGAGAGGCTTAATCAGATCAATCGGCTTGTCAGGGTCAAGCCCTAGCACTATATGACTGTCCCAACTCTATTGCCCTTATGGCAAGCCCAACCCTTTATATCATATATGTGCTAGAAGGCGGTAGCTGAAGGTCTTGTCCTGGGAATAACGTTATATTGTAGTATTATATACATATATATATATTTATTATATGTTTGTTGAATTAAACAAAAGACACATCTGTTTAAAAGCTTGAAAAAAAAATCACAAATATAAAATTGTTAAACATGGAGGAGTTGTCTTTTGTTTAATTCAACATGCATAAATGAAAAATGCTGCCAAATACACACCACACAACACACACACAACCACACACACATATATATATATATATTTATTTTGTATATAACTATGCAGATATAAGTTGATTGTTTATCTTATCTAGTGGATAAAAAAGAAATTGTAAAAAAAGAATTTTGAATATTTCATATCTTGAGTTTTGATTATATAAACCTGAACTTACCATCTTGTTATAGACACATCATCAGATGATTTGTTTGTTTTTTTTGTTTACTTTTTGGGGAGCAGGGAGGGGTGGGGGAACAAACTTTTGCTCCAGAGCTTATTGTATTGGTTTGGTTCGTTTTTGTTTATGCATAAATCAACCTCAGTGGGTCATTTTAATGGCTGTTAAAGTTTTTGAAATAAATTCATTCTTAATGGATAATCAATTTTGTTTATAAACTCATGTTTTTCTATTTAAACCCATAAGATGGGACCTTAACAGTACTACCACTCCGGTTAGAGTGGACCAGGAGCAATGGTGATGAATGGTGCCAATTCCCCAAACCTCCAAAACTGGAACCTCACCATCAGATAGAGTTTAACGTCATTCCAAGACATGTAGACACTCAGTCACTGCCTTCTAGCACCCATATGATAAAAGGGTTGGGGTTTGCCATTAGGGCAATAGGGTTGGGAAAAAAATCATATAGGTGCTAGGGGCTTGATTGTGACCAGCCGATTGATCGGAGGGGGCCCTTCTCCGAAGGCCCGTCTAGCCCAAGATAGGGCAAAGTGGAGTATTGCAAGTCATGAACTGCTCATCCACCTGGGTTCTATCCTTAAGCATCACGGGTCGCCACCCACGGCCAACAAGTGACCCCCATTTGGGGGAGTCTTACCCCTCTGCAGAGGTGCAGTTGTGCATTCTAGCGCCCCAGCCGACAGGGCGGTTTAATCAGTCATGATGGCAATATGGCATTATAACTAGATTAGTTTTTATAAACTATGATTATATATATATAATATAATAATAATATACACACACACACACTTACCATTTTACATGACACACTGTCATGATATTCTGAGAAATCTATTATCCTGAATAATAAAGGGTTAACTATTTATTGGGGAAAGAAAAAGAAAAAAGTATAAAAATTTTAAAAAATAAATGGAAAGCTAAGAGTTGCTGCCCTTGGCCAAAAAAAAAAGGGGTTAGTTTCCTTTAGGTTTTGTTTTGATTTGAAAAAGGACCGGGAAAAAATTGACTGAGAAAGCAGACGGTAATTCGGACAGACGAGACAGACAATAGAGTTCAGAGACGGTAGCTGGACACGAGAAGGGGATAGACGGTCAGAGAGAATATACACACACAGACACACTTTTTAAGAAATTCCACTACCATTTACCATTTTTACATGATCCACTATATTTCCATCAAACCCGGCACATATGACCACCAACGACCTCACCTAACACCTAACACCTGTGACATCATTAACAGAACCTTACTAGCTACACACCCCATCAGAGGGGGGGAAATAGAACTCCCACTACCAACTTAAACACTCCTACTAGCACCAAACATATATATACACACAGACACACTTATAAGAAATCCTACTACCATTTACCATTTTTACATGACCCACTATATTTCCATCAAACCCAGCGCAAATGACCCTCCGACGAACCTCACTCAACACCTAACACCTGTGGCATCATTAACAGAACCTTACTAGCTACACACCCCATCAGAAAGAATATATATATATATATATATATAACTACCAACTTAAACACTCCTACTAGCACCAGCAATTGACCACCCCTCTCCTATTCACAACCTCTTTACTTTATCAGTATGAAAATGTTCTCCGTTGAAGCAAGAACTCAATCCAATGTCCTGAAGAAGGTCTAACAGACTGAAATGTTATAACGTTGACATAACTACCTAGAATAAACATCAATCTTGTACAACATCCCGTGTTTGTATAATTTTCTCCATATATTCATATTAATAATCTGTTAATCAATAATTAGTTAATATTAATAATCTGTTAATTAATTAATATTAATAATCGGTTTGTGTTGTCTGCCAACTATAAGCCCTGGGTCTTTAGAATACACTGACTGCACCTCTGCAGAGGGGTAAGAACCCCCTGTTGGCCATGGGTGGAGACCCGTGATGCTTGAGGACAGAATCTTGGTAGCTGAGAAATCCATGACATGCAACACTCCACTTTGGCCTTTACTTTGGCTAGATGGGTGGTTGGAGAGGCCCCCTCCGATCAATCGGCTGGTCATGTCAGGCCCTAGCACTCCTTCATCACCATTGATCCCGGGTCCACTCTGACTCGGAGTGGTAGTACCTGTTAGGGTCCCATCTATGGGTTAAATAGAAAAATGTGTTTATAAAAAAAAATTGTGTATCCATTTAGAATTAATTTATTTAAAAAAATTTTATTGGCATTAAATGACCCACTGAGGTTGGTATGCTATAAAACAAAACAAACAAACCAAACTATAGATAAACTAAAATGGGACTAAACACACATGCATGAACACACACACACACACACACACACACACGCACACACGCACACATGCACAAACAAATACACATGCACAAACAAATAACACACACACACACACACACACACATGCACAAACAAATACACACACACACACACACACACACATGCACAAACAATACACACACACACACACACACACACACTCATGCATGCATGAACACACATGCACACACACACACACATACATGCACAAAGAAACACACACCACACACACACACACCCACACATACATGCACGAACAAACATACAGACACACACAAACACACACACATACACATACACACCCACACATACATGCAAGAACAAACCACACACACAACGCACACAATATGCATAAACAACACACACACACACACACACACATGCATGAACAAACAAATACACACACCACACACACATACATGCAAAACAAATACACACACACACACACACACTCATGCATGCATAAACAAACCCACACATGCATGCATGAACACACACACACATATATGCATAAACACACACATGCACACACTCATGCATGCATGAACACACACACACACACATGCATAAACACACACATGCACACACATGCAGTTTTATGCCCACTGTCTTTATTTTTCTTTTTCTTTTTCAGCAACGGCCAGCACTTGCAATGTGGTCCTGATGCGGAATAACGAACTCAGTGAAGGTATTGAAGTATTTGACAGTAAGAACGAACGAATTGGGACATCGCTTGTGGCGGCCAAAAAGGTACACTATATATCAGATTCTCTCTCTTGTGTTATCTATGATACATTGCCAATGAGCTTGATTCTCACTGAGTGCCTCAATGTTATGCTCTTGTGCCAGACTACACTAAGAATGATGCATGTGTGTCTTTCTCAGTTGATAGGATCCGCCTAGGAACCACAAGGTTCCTGGTTCGATACTGGCCCTTGCCAACTCAGTGTATGTGTAGCACAGGGATCTGTCAGGTAAAGTAAGGAGCTGATGGTAGGTGTGGCACTCCACCTCAGATGCAAAAACAATCTCCTTGGTCTAGCCCTTGTAAAAAGAGGACAGACTCTCTTGCTGTCTGGCTGATTCAACTTTATATATATATATATATATATATATATATATATATGAGGAAAAAATGAGTAAAGAAAAGAAATGTAGATGGATAAAAATGAATTTTATCGATATCACTTTTAATCGATATCACTTACACATGTGTTTCGGTCCATTTATCAAAATGTATACGGATTTACATTATTATTATTATTAAAATAATCAGATTTACATTTTTCCTATTATTATTATCATCATCATTTCAACTCCATCTGATTATTTTAATAATAATAATAACGTAAATCCGTATACATTTTGATAAACAGACTGAAACACATGTGTAAGTGATATCGATTAAAAGTGATATCGATAAAATTCATTTTTATCCATCTACATTTCTTTTCTTTACTCATTTTTTCCTCATATTGTCGGATTCAATTCCCTTTCCATTCTTACATATATATGGTCAGTAAAATGGTAATTCCTGTGTATAGAGTTAAGTGAGGGAGAGGCTTTCTGTGATTGGAAATACCAATCACATGATGAGCCCTGAAGTTTTGGCACAAAATACCAAAATTCCCACAGACAGACCCGGGACCAGTTCCCACGAGTCATCCACAGACACTATGTTTCGACGTATCACATCTCTTCAGTGTGGCTAGAAATTGGGCACATAACCAATTGGACACATGACATAGTGGATATAGGTGTTGAGTTAATACAGTTCTAGGTGACAGTTATCTCTGGGTTGCAGGTTCAATACTGGCCAAGGGCCACATTAACATAGAATAATAATTAACACAGCTTAACACTTGTACCCCAGCTATGGTTAGCGGAATGAGAACAGGATACCCCAGTGGATTGAATAAAGGGTTAGGTTCAAAGTTCTGTGATGGCTCCCGATTGTGACATGAAGTTTCCTGAGTTTGAAAAGAAGGTTCCTGCATTCAAAGTGAAAGTTCCCAGATTTGACGAGAAATACCTGAAGGTCACATCGACTCAAACGTTGTACCGATAACAATAATGTGACGGAGAACGAGAAAGGAAATTCTTCTTTACTTCCTCGGCAGTGGACGCACCCATCGTGTAATGGTTATCGTCATAGGCAATGGACAGTTGTGACGGAGAACGAGAAAGGAAAAAGAGCAAGACATTGTCTTGCCTGCCGGGATCGAACTCGCGTCCTCCTGCATGCAAAAACAAATGTGATTTTAGGCTACAGTCCCAGGCGTCAAAAAGGGCTTAGTTTTCGAGTTACGATGCTCTACAATTAGCGGTAATAATTTTAGCGTAATTATTAATTAAAAATCAAAAAAGGCTAATAAAAAGTTTTCGCAATCGGTGGCATATCTTGATATTATGCGAAAAGTAAAATTTAAACGGACTACTTTGTAAAAAAATACGAATGAAAATGGAGTAGCTCCAAAAACGGAATAAGCGAATGAGAATCGTGTGTTCGGAATACGAATAAGTAAAAAATGGCCACCTCCAGCGAAGAAGAAGCAACAGTTGTTAGCGACAAAAAATGTTTTATGTGCATTTTATTTTCCAAAAAGCATAAAATTTTCTAAGAAAACGTGGACTCATCATGTGACAACAAATCACGTAAATAAAATGAGTAATAAGCGAATTTGCTTTTTAGAAAAAATAATAGTATTTCGCATCATGTGACAACAAGTCACGTAAATAAAATAAGTAATAAGCGAATTTGCTTTTTAGAAAAAAAAAATAGTATTTCGCATCATGTGACAACAAGTCACGTAAATAAAATGAGTAATAAGCGAATTTGCTTTTTAGAAAAAATAAAAAATAATAGTATTTCGCATATCGCGTAAATTTTTGTTGTTTCTATTCATAAGTTCGGTCTTTTATCTCTTTATTTATACTGTAATTAGTATCGAAAATGCCCCCAACATAAGGTGGGGTCAAAATTAAGTGACCTGAAAAAAATGAGAAAGTTTTGAAATAAAATAAAATAATGCATTATAAAGATCGTTCATTGATAAATAAACACTGAGAGTTTCATTAAAATCCGATAATTCCCTGATTTTTGGTAAATTATATTCTGTAGGGGGGCTAAAGTCTTACGCTTTTTAGGTTCATTAAAAAATTTTAAAAATTTTTCTAAAAAGCCAGTTCTTTAATTGAAAATTATATTTTGAAATTTTTCCTGAAGAAAAAAAATTGTTTACTTTAGTTACTAAAGCATTATTATTGTTTGCTTGAGTTACTAAAGCATATTATTAGGAATTTTTTGGGGGGTGTTTTGAGGGTCATTTTTTTATTTCATAAACACAGAACACCAGCTGATGTTTACATTCCAGATAAAATCTATAATCTCATTGGCTAATTGAATTCGGAGCTATTTTCGTTCTATACGTATTTTAATCACTTAAAACTTATTTTATTAATTCTTGCGACAATAAACATGCGCGAAAAAAAAATTGGAATTTTGGGGTGATATCATTTTAATAATAAAGGACAATTTATTCGGCCACTTTTTACATCCGACACAATTGAACGATAATCGGCTTGGGACTGTAGCCTATTTGGGCACTGGACGGACACAAGGTTCGACTGATGAAAGAGGGTTTGAGAGCCAAACATTATTCTACTGACAAGGAAGTGAAATCTGTAGTGAAGAAGTGGGTTAAAGAATAGTCAACAGAATTTTACGGGGCAGGATACATGTTCTCATTTGAAGGTGGAACATGCTATTGAGAGAAACGGTGACTATATGGAGAAGTAAGGATGTGATCCACAGAGGACCAGCTTCATTTTGATGTATGATACATGTTCTTGTGTTGGTAATTATACCTGTCCTAAACAAAATGTCATTACTTTTTGACTCACCCCTGTAATATCTGCCTTTCTTTCCACCAGGCTCTTTTTGAGACAGCCATCACCCGAATGTTCCTTCCTGCACCTATTCTGCTTATTCCGCCAATAGTGATGTCGTTCCTTGAAAAGTAAGTATAATCATACATGTATTAATGTCATTTTGAATTATATAATTTTCAAAGATATGTCGCTTTTAAAAAATCTTAAAATTTTTGTTGGCTCCCCTAGAGCTTTTATTTTTAAAAATTTTTTAAATTTTTGAATTTTGAATTTTTTGCTCGGTGTGGTGGACCCGTAGATCACGTCAGATCATCCACCTGTGTTCCCCAAAGTCTCCCAGTCATCTTGCTTCGGCTTGATACTTGACTTTGTGGAAGGAGAGCATGCGGTGTGTTGCACAAGCGCACAACATGTAAAACAAAAAACATGCAGATATTTCTGCAAGTCCCAGAGTGATGGAGGAATGGTGAGGTGTGCAGGCCTGACGGGCTGGAAGCACGCAGATGTGAACCTACATACAGTGTGACTCGTGACCTACTTAACGTCACCGCCTTGCTGATGGAACAGCAATGTGCCTCGGTGACGTTGTGGGTGAATGAGCAGCCCCTTGGTTAACACTGTTCACCCATCCATTTGGGAAGTGTTTAGAAAAGGTGACCTAAACAAATGCTGGTTCACCTATCAAACTGGCCAGAAAGTAGCGTTTCGACGGATGTCCACATTAGCTGGGAGAAAACAAGAAAATACTAAAACAAGGCTAAGAATAGCCACCTGGAATGTCTGGACACTTCCCAATCTCTCAAGATTGGGAAACTCCAAACTACGTACTGGTATCGTGACAGGGGAGCATCTCGATATGGGTCCGACATCGATGCCATTGCGGAAGTCAGTTTCAGCGATAAGGACCAATTGACAGAAGGGGGTGGGCTGGATACACATCCTCATGGAAAGACAAGCCGATGGTAGCTGTAAGAAGTTTGAGGAAAGGTGACTCGAGCCCTCCATCCTGAAGCGACACATGACAGACACTTTGGAAACATTTCCTACATTGAAGTCTGACCTGTGTGGCAGGGCCTGTATGTCGAGGGTTTCATATGTGTGACAAGCTGGATCCGTGGGCCATCTGCGTGCTCACAACTACTCACAACTGAACTACTTATAGAAATGGCCTTATTCTGTGAAGAAGCGGCAATCACCATATATATATATATATATATTATCTTATATCTTTTTGTATCTTTTGTTATATATATTATCTTATATATATATATATTATATCTTATTGAACCTTATTTTATATATAATCTTATTTACATATTGTCTTATATCTCATTGTATCTTATATATATATATATATATATATATATATATATATATGTATTTATTTATTTATTTATTATATCTTATTGTATCTTTTATATATATAATTTTATATATATAATTTTATATTTTATTGTATCTTATCTTATATAAGGTATCAAGACATTATATCATATCTTTTATTTCTTCTTTTTTATTAGGACCCGATTTTTAAAGACGTATCCCAAGATGCATTTGCCATGCAATGCGGCTGTCTGCACTCTGTCCTTTGGTTGTGCCTTACCTGTAGCTATTGCTCTCTTTCCGCAGATGTGTAAGGTAAGTGTTGTGTGGAGGGGGGATACTCCCCATTAGGGTAGGTTGATTTTTCACTTTTTTAAAAATATCAAATTCTCTCAAGCAGCAAAAGTTGTGTGTTAGTATAATGAGTACTTATATCAAAAACTAGTGATTGTGAGGCGCGTGGTCTAATGGTTAGAGTCGTAGGAAATGGACTTGTCAACGTGAGTTCAATTCCTGGATGAAGCTGTTGGAATTTCACATGGCGTTAATACCCTTGGGAAAGGTATGAATCCAATTCTCCCTCCAGCTATGGGTAAATAGCAGGGCAGACTGGACTCTTTAACCATGGCTAGGTAACCAGTCTAGAAGGAAAACTGAATTCAAACCTGTTAAACCCCACTTAAGAAATTGACCTTGTGTCACATCCTGCTCGTGCAGAGGGGTTGGTAAATGTATATATCAAAAACTAGATCTCTTACTTGCACCATTTTTTGAGGAAATAGCATTAAAGATCGTCCACTAAAATGCATCAAAAATCATTGTTTTCGCAACATTTAGCCTAGAAATTGTTTTGAAAATTTTGCATATTCAATATTTAAAACAGAAAAGCTTGTTATTTTAAATGAAACGATTAAAATATTATAACTAGAATTAAAATTGAAAATATGCCCCCATCACCATTGACACATCCGATTTGTTGCTTTTTACCTCATTGATTAAGCTGTAACAGGGATAACATTTTAAAAGACTGAAATCTATTTCTTCAAAGAAAAATATTTTGTTGGTTAATTCATGTTAATTTGCAACTTTCTCTACATGTGATATGTTATAGTTCCAAAATCGACCTACCTTACTGTACAGCTACTTGTTCACTATCACACAAATCATTCAAGTAAGACGAACAAGTCCGAGAAGGTTCCCGAGTCCAACAAGAAATACCTGAAGAAGGCCGGAGGGCATATCGTCCGAAACGTTGTACAAATAACAATGAAGATGGAGATAATAGTCCGAATAACGCAGATAATACTAAGATTTTGACCTTATAAATATATACAATAGTCTATTTTTGTCTATCTATCTATCTTGCTATCTTGCTAGTTGAGTATTTAGCTACCCCCCCCCCCCGACAATATGTAATATTATAAAAATTAAAAAAACACAAATTTCATTAATGAATGATGTTTATTAAGCCTAAGCTGCAGTGTTGTGGTCTGTTTCAATAGACCTTCATCAGGGCTTTCATTGGTTTAAAGAAAAAATAAATTATTAATGTAAACAAAAGTCTGCGAGCCTCTGATTTCGTTGTGTGGTTGTTTTTGTTGATCTTCAAATGTGAGGAAGAAAAGATGTTTAGAATTGCTGACTAACATCGGAGTCTCAATTTAAATTATGTGACATGCATATATATATATATATATATATATATATGAGAGTAAGTAAACAAACAATGTGTTTATTTGATATGTCTTTTTAGCCAACAATTTTTGGAGGATATGTGTTTAATTGAAGTCATACCTAATTTTGAAAATTAATTAGTTAATAATTAATGAATTTAGACGGGCATATATGTTCAAATGTAAGGCTAAACAAATCGAGAAAATGTCAATCCCTGAATGTACATTTTGATCTATTAGGTCTCATCAGCAAGGTTATAGACATGGGAGACTGCTCCGTGTGTGACTCAAAACCTCGACTGCCAAGCTGACAGGCGGGGACTCTAACCGTTACACTAGCTGGCACATATATATATTGATCTATTATAGATTAAATTCCTTTAAGAAAATCATCATTACCTTCAATCACGTCCTCCAGACGGCTGCGGAATCTCCTGCAAGCCTTTCTGACAGACTTGTCCATTTTACATAATTCGTGGGTTGCCTACTAATTATGACTACTTCGTCCAGATTTTCAGTCTCAATACGTTTTGAACTCTTGTAAAATCATTTTTTTTATTTGATAGAAAAAAATAAGAGGGCGGAAAAAAGGGAGAAAAAGAAAGGAAAAGTAATTGATGATAATGTCTAGAAATAGAGGTGGAAAAGAAAGTAAGATTGAAACAGAAACGACATGACCCCAACCCCCATTAAAAAAAATGGCGTAAAAATGAATTTGTATTATTTGATCCCATATCTATCTATCTATCTATCTATCTAAGTCTGTTTCTGTCTATCTATCTATCTATCTATCTATCTAAGTCTATCTTCTATCTTCTATCTATCTATCTATCTATCTATCTATCTATCTATCTATCTATCTATCTATCTATCTAAGTCTATCTTCTATCTATCTATCTATCTATCTATCTATCTATCTATCTAAGTCTGTTTCTGTCTATCTATCTATCTATCTATCTATCTAAGTCTATTTCTGCCTATCTATCTATCTATCTATCTATCTATCTATCTAATCTATCTATCTATCTATCTATCTATCTATCTATCTATCTATCTAAGTCTGTTTCTGTCTATCTATCTATCTATCTATCTATCTAAGTCTGTTTCTGTCTATCTATCTATCTATCTATCTATCTATCTATCTATCTATCTAAGTCTGTCTATCTATCTATCTATCTATCTCTATCTATCTATCTATCTATCTATCTAAGTCTGTTCTGTCTATCTATCTATCTATCTATCTATCTAAGTCTGTTCTGTCTATCTATCTATCTATCTATCTATCTATCTATCTATCTATCTAAGTCTATTTCTGTTATCTATCTATCTATCTATCTATCTATCTATCTAAGTCTGTTTTTATCTATATATCTATCTATCTAAGTCTATTTCTGTTTATCTATCTATCTATCTATCTATCTATCTATCTATCTAAGTCTGTTTTTATCTATATATCTATCTATCTAAGTCTATTTCTATCTATCTATCTATCTATCTATCTAAGTCTGTTTTATCTATATATCTATCTATCTAAGTCTATTTCTGTTTATCTATCTATCTATCTATCTATCTATCTATCTAAGTCTGTTTTTATCTATCTATCTAAGTCTATCTGTTTATCTATCTATCTATCTATCTATCTATCTATCTATCTAAGTCTGTTTTTATCTATATATCTATCTATCTATCTAAGTCTATTTCTGTCTATCTAAGTCTATTTCTATCTATCTATCTATTTAAGTCTGTTTTTATCTATATATCTATCTATCTAAGTCTATTTCTGTCTATCGATCTATCTATCTAAGTTTGTTTCTATCTATCTATCTATCTATCTATCTAAGTCTGTTTCTGTCTATCTGTCTATCTATCTATCTATCTAAGTCTGTTTCTGTCTATCTGTCTATCTATCTAAGTCTTTCTGTTTATCTGTCTATCTATCTATCTATCTAAGTCTGTTTCTGTCTATCTATCTATCTATCTAAGTCTATTTCTGCCTTTCTGTCTATCTATCTATCTATCTATCTATCTAAGTCTATTTCTGCCTATCTATCTATCTATCTATCTATCTATCTATCTAAGTCTGTTTCTGTCTATCTATCTATCTATCTAAGTCTGTTTCTGTCTATCTATCTATCTATCTATCTATCTAAGTCTATTTCTGCCTATCTATCTATCTATCTATCTATCTATCTAAGTCTGTTTCTGTCTATCTATCTATCTATCTATCTAAGTCTGTTTCTGTCTATCTATCTATCTATCTATCTAAGTCTGTTTCTGTCTATCTATCTATCTAACTATCTATCTAAGTCTATTTCTGCCTATCTATCTATCTATCTATGTATCTATCTAAGTCTGTTTCTGTCTATCTGTCTATCTATCTATCTATCTATCTATCTATCTAAGTTTATTTCTGTCTATCTATCTATCTGTTTCTATCTATCGAAGTCTATCTATCTATCTATCTAAGTTTATTTCTGTCTATCTATCTATCTGTTTCTATCTATCAAAGTCTATCTATCTATCTATCCAAGTCTGTCTTCTATCTATCTATCTATCCTAATCTGTTTCTATCTATCTATCTATCCAAGTCTGTCTATCTATCTATCTATCTATCTATCTATCTATCTATCTATTATCTATCCAAGTCTGTTTCTATCTATCTATCTATCTATCTATCCATTTCTTTTCTGCTTATCCAATCAGAGAGATCAGACCCCCCCCCCTTTAAAAAAAAAGGCGTAAAAAAGGAATTTGTATCATTTGATCCCAGATCTCCAACGGTATTTGACATTTGTCTGAAACAATTTGGAGAATTAATTCTTGTCTTGGAACGCAGACAAGAATTGAAGGCGGCAGGACAAGATTTTCGGTGTTGAGAGTGTGGTGTTTGGGGGGCTGGGGGTGATATTCGTGCCCCTCTAACCTTGTGGGATGACAGTCATTTAGAAAATTAAAAAAAAAACATTTCCCTCCACCGGACCAAAAAAATATATATATATATAATTGAGTAGAAACGATCAGTGTTTACAGTGATTTACTTACTAAGTAAGATAGAAAATCACATTCATAAGACAACCTAATACCTATTTATCTCTGTCTGTTTATATCTGTCGATCTCAGACAAGTTCTACCTATATTGGGTTGGTTATATTTATCAAAGTCTGTTTCTATCTATCTATCTATCTATCTATCCAATTTTGTTTCTATCTATCTATCTATCTATCTATCCATGCCTGTTTCTATCTATCTATCTATCTATCCAAGTCTGTTCTATCTATCTATCTATTATCCAACTCTTTTTCTATCTATCTATATATCCAAGTCCGTATCTATCTATCAATCATCTATCTATCTATCCAACTCTGTTTCTATCTATCTATCTTCTATCTATCTATCTATCTATCTATCTATCTATCTATCTATGTATCTAAGTCTGTTTCTATCTATCTATCTATCTATCCAAGTCTGTTTCTATCTATCTATCTATCTATCTATCTATCCAAGTCTGTTTCTATCTATCTATCTATCCAAGTCTGTTTCTATCTATCTATCTATCCAAGTCTGTATCTATCTATCTATCTATCTATGTATCTATCTATCTATCTATCTATCTATCCATCCAAGTCTGTATCTATCTATCTATCTATCCAAGTCTGTTTCTATCTATCTATCTATCTATCTATCTATCCAAGTCTCTATCTATCTGTCTATCTATCAATTCTGTTTCTATCTATCTATCTATCTATCTATCTATCTATCCAATCTGTTTCTATCTATCTGTCTATCTCCAAGTCTCTATCTATCTATCTATCTATCTATCTATCTATATCTATCTATATCTATCTATCTATCTATCTATCTATCTATCTATCTATCTATCTATCTATCTATCTATCTATCTATCCAAATCTGTCTATCTATCTATCTATCTATCTATCTATCTATCTATCTATCTATCTATCTATCTATCTATATCTATCTATCTATCTATCTATCTATCTATCTATCTATCCAAGTCTGTTTCTATCTATCTATCTATCTATCTATCTATCTATCCAAGTCTGTTTCTATCTATATCTATCTATCTATCTATCCATCCAAGTCTGTCTATCTATCTATCTATCTATCTATCTATCTATCTATCTATCTCTATCTATCTATCTATCTATCTATCCAAGTCTGTTTCTATTTATCTATCTATCTTGTGCTGCTTCCAGAATTTGTTCAATACAGCTCGGAAGAATTCTCTCTTTACAATCTGATCGATGACGATTTAATTCTTCCGAGACGTCCAGCATTTCGTTGTTTCTTAACAGCACCATTTCTCTTCAGTTCATTTCCCACCCAAGCAGGATTCCCCTTGGGGTGGGTAGATAGGAGTCGGATTGAGAATACCCTTCCCCGCGTCTTCCCACCCACCTTCAGATTGGTGGATATGGAAACTATGCGCGTAATTTTAATTGGAACTTAACATCAAGGAGTGATTAGTCAATTTCCAAAATGTTACTGACAATTTGTCCCCCCAGCCCCTGAAATGGGGCAAAAGGAAAGGTGGGGAACACACTGTTGGCAGGATCAACAACAAAAAGCTGCCAAATTTCTCACAGTATATTCTTCATCTTATGAATGTTATTGAATGCTATCTGCACAGCAACATATATATATATATATATATATATATATATATATATATATATATATAAGATTTATCCAAAACTTGGTAGTAAGGGATGATTCTATATGTGATTTCTAAGATACACTGTATTATTATTGTATGATCCAGTATGTATAAATACAGTGAATCTTTAAATCACTAAAGAGAGTGTAGAATACTGTTAATTGTTATTCTGTGTTACTTTCACCCTTAGCCAGGATTGAACCTGCAGTCTGAAAATGACTGTTACAGATTGTTAACTATTGGACAGTGGAACAGGCAAACACCTCCTCAGCTTAATGGACTCTTCCTGGCAGTAGTGGCAGTAATTATTAAAGCTGTTATAGTGGGTTCATTGGAGAACTAGTAACTGCATGGTTATGCTTGGCCAGTCACATTGCTCAAACCAATTGTTGACTGTCTAACTGACTTACTTTAATAGAGAGCTCAATGTATAATAAACTTTTTAGATTATATACAGAGCAATATTTATCATAGAAAGGAAGGAAGAACTCAACGTCGTAATTCCATAATAAATTTAAAAAAATAAATTCAAACAAAAACAAAAAATATAAAAAAAATTTTTGACAGTATAAGATTGTCACTATGGTAACAGGAAGTAGAATGAGAAAAAAGAGATACATCTCAAGTTTGGCTTCTTAGGGTATGGTAGTCAGACAGACAAAAAAGGACAGGATAGAAAAAACAGAGTATTATATCAAAATATAAATAGAGAAGTAACTTCTCTATGTTTTTGTTTGAATTTATTTTTTAAAAATTCTACTTTTTGTTTTTTGTGAAGTGCAATTTCAAAAGTGAATTGAGACCCATCTGATAAGACTGGATTTTGGGGAGCTATATTAAGTCAACTTAGATTTATATAGGCCCCAATTTTGGTCAAAATAAATTTATTATGGAATTATGGTGTTGAGTCCTTCCTTCCTTTCTATTGTATATATATATATATATATATATATATATATATATATATATACACATGTAAATATATATATGTTGAATTAAACAAATGACACATCTCCTGTTTAACAATTTTATTTGTGATTTTTTTCAAGTTTTCTGGCCAACTTTTTAATAATTGGGTGGAATTTGTGGATAAGTCCACCAAAGTTCATGTCCCCTGATGATGGCACTTTGAAGTGCCGAAAGTACTTGGGACATGAACTTTGGTGAACTAATCCACGAATTCCAGCCAAATATTAAAAAGTTGGCCAGAAAACTTGAAAAAATCACAAATAAGATTGTTAAACAGGAGATGTGTCTTTTGTTTAATTCAACATGCATAAATGAAAAAATGCTGCCCAAATTCACACATATATATATAGTATCCAATTGCCGCTTTAACTTTTTCATCCCAGTGGCATCAGTAAATAATCCAAAAATGCTTATTATATTAAAAATACAGAGCAGTAATAACACTAATAATATTGTTATTAGAGGGAAAATAAAGGGTCTACCATGGTTTCAATCAAATTGAACGTGTGGAATGATACATTCTTTTTTCTCAATTTTCGCTTGCAGGCCGCATGCAAAGATTGAGAGAAAAATAATGTAGCGTTCAACCGTTATTATCCGAAAAATATCTTTAATTTAACTAAGGAATTATATAGACTTAGTTAATGTAGGGTAGGGTCCTGAAGAAATCATTTCAATTTGATTGAAACCATGGTAGATCCTTTATTTTTCCTCGAATAATATCATTAATTCGCAAAAAAGTTCATTCATACACTGTACTTAAACTGTCATGTACCACCAAATAAATTTCCATTTTAATTTTGCAAGTTTAATCCAGCCTTCACATGCGACATTTATGGTGGAGAATGTTTTTCTAACTTTACAGTCACAGGAGGCGCTGTAACTTAAGGGGCACAAAAACTTTATTATAATCTTCCGAGACTGAAATGCCAATACTAAAAAAAAGCTCTGTATATAATTAATTTATTGCTCTGTATATAATTAGTTTATTAGTTATTATACATTGAGCTCTCTTAAGGATTTATATAAATCCTTATATGAGTCTATAATTTTGCACCTACATGAGCATACAGTATGGATGTACAATAGGATTTTGATGATCCCAAATAGAATCATAACTTTCTTACTAGTCGCTTGGATATTGGTCTATTTATACATTTCTGTATACAGTATATGTCAGTATATGTCAGTATATATATATATATATATATATATATATGAATTAAACATTTTTAGAAAAAACAAATGATGTTATTAGTTCACTGACAGAATCTGTTTCGACCTTTTTCTCGGTCTTCTTCAAGAGCGAAATATTTATGATGGAGAGACGGAATAAGTAAACCGTTAAAAACAGGAAGGGTAGAAACGAACGTTCATGTTCAGACTTGTGGATTATAATGCTTCTGATTTTAAAAAAATAAAATTTATTTTATTTTTAACACAGAATATGCATTTTCAAAATTAAAAAAGAAATTCCGGCTCCGACATGAACGTTCATTTGTACCCCTGCTGTTTTTAACGGTTTACTTATTCCGTCTCTCCATCATAAATATTTCGCTCTTGAAGAAGACCGCTTTATTAAAAGGTCGAAACAGATTCTGTCAGCAAACTAATAACATCATTTGTTTTTTCTAAAAATGTTTAATTCATACTGTCGGATTCACTTCCATTTACTTCATATATATATATATATATATATATATATATATGGTGAAACTCTAGTAGGTTATTACTGTACACACTATGATATATATATATATATATTATAGTGTGTACAGTAATAACCTACTCGAGTTTCACCATAAGGATCTTCAGGGTTAAATCCACTGAATTAATCAAGATATTGATTAATTACAGCTAACTGCAGGAGTTCATATTGTAGGAGTTCAACGGTCATAATTACATGAACTCCTGTAGTTAGCTGTAATTAATCAATATCTTGATTAATTCAGTGGATTTAACCCTGAAGATCATTGTTGTGAAACTCGAGTAGGTTATTTCTGTATACACTATAAAAATAAATCTTCTCTATTTACGTATTGAACACTTTATATTTATCATATGGGTGCTAGAAGGCGTTGGTAGAGAGTTTTCATGTCCTGGGAATGACATTAAACTCTATCTGATGGTGAGCTTTCATTACTGGAGGTTTGGGGAATGTGGAGCACCCTTTCACCATCATTGCTCCCTGGTCCACTCTGACCTGGAGTGGTAGTACCTGTTAGGGTTCCATATATGGGTTAAATAGAAAAACATTAGTTCATAAAAAAAAAATGAGCATCCATTAAGAATGAATTTATTTAAAAACTTTGTCGGCATTAAATGACCCACTGAGGTTGATATGCCGTAAACCAAACCAAACCAAACCCAAACTATCCCCACCCTGCAGGGTCGTCCGTCTCCTTCACACCATTGCCTGAGAACACTTGCTTTGATATGAGGGTAGCTATGAAATCTCCCACTACTTACTGGGATCGTATCCTGACAGTCAGATGTTGACAAACATACATACCGTTGTTTGGTTTGCGAGGTAGGGGTTGGTGGGTAAGCCGTTGGCTGGGGGGGGGGGGCGCTGCATAACTAGAATACCTCACCCCCTGATTTCGTGTTTACTGACATATCTAATTGTCCGTAGTGAATGGTACGTGTTTTTTTGTCTTTGTCTTGATTGTGTTTTTCTTTTTTCATCTCATGCTATTATCATTATTACTAGCAAAATAAAAAAAAAACACCCTCTGGGCAGTGTAAAAATTAATTTTTTAAAGATAGGTACCACTAATTTTCCCTGTGAAATTTACCCCCACCCTCTATATTTAATACAATGAAACTTGCATAAAGATTAATATTATCTTGAAAAATTTTTGTCCATTCAAAAGAAGAAACACTAAAAAAAACTCCTGATGATTTAAAAATATTTTTTCCAGCTTACGGAAATAATGAAAATTATAAACGAAAAACAATGTTTACATTTTTGCACCGTTAAATCAATTGAAATTTAACATGGCCTTTCACTGGAGTCTGAGTGACAACAAGTCTCCTCAGGTCTTCAAGACTCTTCTGAGTATTCTGGCAGATTGCAGCAATGCAGTGTTCTGGATGGTATCAATTCTTCCTCTGATTTCCAGATCCTCCAGTTTTTTTCCAAGCTTATTGGGACTGTTCCAAGTGCACCAACTACAATGCCTTCATAAGTAGGATGAGAGGCAAATACCTTGTGCTGCAATTATCAGGGATTTGGTTTCTCTCTTTTATTATTATTATTATCATTAACTATGAACATACAACTCCGACACGCCTATGGGACAAAACATTTTATATATCAAAACAGCACGGAAATAAGAAAAGGTACATAAACAATAAAATACATGTACATAAACAGACAAGAGTAGAGATAAAAAGACTGGAGAGTCAGTACATACAAAATCACTTACTAGTGATGGGGGACCGAGGCCTCCTGGAGAGTTACATAGCGTTGGGGGCAGAAGCCCCCACCGTGAAAGGTGTGACAATGGTCTAACTCACGTGCTCGTTCCAGATGTAGCTAAAAGAGGCAGAAGAGTTTGGACCTCGCGCATAAATACCAGAGGTCCATTGGTGGTCGGAATGGGAACCCAGCAGGAAGATAACTCTTTCAGGCAAAGGGAAGATAATCCCAACATTATCATTATTATTTTTTTTGTGGGGGGGGAAATTTGGTATCTGTTGTCCCCTGTTTGGGGGAGCCCATTGCTAATAATAGATAACTGTGGCAGTAGAGTAGGTTGATTTTGGAACTGTAATGTATTCCATGTAGCAAAAATTGACATAGAGAATTACCCTACAAAATATTTTCCTTCAAAACTTTGCCTTCATTTGAGGAAATAGATTTTGATCTTTTAAAATGTTATCACTGTTACAGTGTTACTGTACACTGTGAAGAGGCGGAGAGAAAGATAAAGAAATGTATAACAAATGTCCGTTAAAAAATAACAAATTTAAAAAATAAAAAATGCGTGGGCATATTTTTTGTATAAAAAGGCTAGTGGATTATGGTTGAAGTCAGTCCCCAGCGAGCAGCAGTGAGTGTAACCTCGTTGCCTCCCGCCGTATCAACCACCATCGGGCATTTCCATTGTGAACACTCGTCACCACCCTCACCAACCGCTCGGAAGTTCATTGTGAACACTTGTCGCCCCTCACCACCCACACACCGACGAAAATAAAGACATGTCATATTTTCATATATACGTGTCTGTTGTTTCGTTGAAGTCCAGTCAATCAGCTATACAACATTTTGAGTTTTTCACACTAGCGTTAGCTGATGGTATTTCACTGGAGTTTGAGTGACAACAAGCCTCCAGGACTCTACTGAGAAATCAATGCTGTTGTCTGGATGGTCTGAATTTTTCCCCTGAATTGAGATTGTTATTTTCACACCTTTTGAGTTTTTCACATCAGCGTTAGCTGATGGTATTTCACTGGAGTCTGAGCGACAACAAGTCTTCTCAGGACTCTTCTGAGTATTCTAGCCGATTGCAGCAGTGCAGTAGTCTGGATGGTCTCAATTCTTCCTCTGATTTCTAGATCCCCCAGTCAGTTTACTGGTACCGTTCCAAGTGCACCAAATTATTATTATTGAGGTAAAAAGCCGCATATCGGAGGTGTTGGTGGTCATGGGGGCATATTTTCAATTTTAATTCTAGTTATAATGTTTAAAGTTTTTCTGTTTTTAAATATTGAAATTGCTAAATTTCCTAACCAATTTCTCTGCTAAATGTTGTGAAAACAAGGATTTTTGGTGCATTTTAGTTGACGATCATAATAATTGCTGTATTTATTTATTTATTTATTTATTATAGTATACAATACAATACTTTTGCGTTGTCTTGATGAAAAGTGGCTAATACGCTTCTTTGAAACTTATGGTAACAATCGCTCCTTGAATGTATTGTATACTATAATGAATAAATAAGTATATATATATGCCCGTCTCTCTCTCTCTCTCTCTCTCTCTCTCTCTCTGTTTATTTGCTTGGGGTTTGTTTGAATCATAAAGGCCTCTGGCCATAATGTGTATAACAAAATAACAATCGATATTTATAAAAAATAAGCTCTGATTTCTTTTTTGCCTGGGCAATCAAGCAAATTATAGAGGTTACCAACTGAAAATAAAGACGTTGATTTAATTATTTCTTTTTCTTAATTCTTAATAAGTGCATTGTAATTTCATTTGTGCCACATTTGAAATACAGACGGTTTGAGTAGGGTGAAGCACAGTGACACCGTTGTGAAATCAGCCGGTAGGTTGGTAGGCAGGTATGGATGAATGGGTAGAAAGAGATAGATAGATAGATAGAGAGAGAGAGAGAGAGAGAGAGAGAGAGAGAGAGAGAGAGAGAGAGAGAGAGATCTGAATAGAACGAAAGAGAAAGAAAAAAAAGAGCCGCATATAGATTGATATAAACAGACTGGAGTAGTAATATATATATATATATATATATATAGCTATTTTCTCTATTACTACATACTATACTTCTAAAAACTATTTTCTTTGTTACATAACAGATCGGCTATGATGATGGTCTTATACAGATTGAAATATTGCAACATTAGCCAATAAATACAATATTAATTATTAACATCCGTGTGGTTTTTTTTTCAAATTTCTTCTCTGATATTACTACTGAATAGCAACTTTGACCCTCACTGTAGAATTTTGTTGACATTCAAAATGCTTCAATTATTAAATATATATCTATAATCTTTATTTGAACATTCAAATATTGCCTGGTGATATGGGTATATCTATTTATCAATATTTGAATGTCCTGATAATTTCATCATTAAATATATATCTATTATCTTCATCAGGACATTCAAATATTGCCTGGTGATATTGGCATATTTATCTATCAATATTTGAATATCCTGATGAATATTATAGATATATATCTATCTATACATATATAAAGGGCAGTTGATGCTATTTCCTCAAACATAAAATGTCAAACTTTTCTGTTAAATATTGAAATTGCTAAATTTACTTGCCAATTTCTCGGCTAAATGTTGTGAAAACAAGGAATTTTCGTGCATTTTAGTAGACGATCTTTAATGCTATTTCCTCAAACAATAGTGCAAGTTCAAGATCTAGTTTTTGTATCAGTACTCATTATACCAGTTTCATTTTTAAGGGCCATTGCAAGGTCTTAAAGCAGAAGCGCTTAATCCAGCGGAATTAGATCCTTGATAAAGAGTTCCTCGATAATGTGAATCCTTTGGTTACTAAAGTGTCCTGAGTTACTGGTAATCGTATAAGTCCTTCGTGAGTATTGGTAAAGATCCCAGCAATCCTATGTGTGTCGTCCAAGAGTAATATTTGAATTTATTCATTCTAGTTGAGCATTCAATTTAAAAAAAAAAATTAATTCATTTTTGAATCATTTAACACATAGATGGGACCCTAAATGATATTACCACTCCAAGTTGACCTGGAAGTAATGACAATAAAGAGGTACTCCACACTTCTCAGAGCTCCAGAATTGAAACTTCTGTTGGAATATTTTGTATATGAGCCTTGCTGTGATCCACCACTTAAATTTATAGACTAAGCAAGGTCACATGGTTTAAACCTCAGCCAATCAAAAGCCTGAATACGTGGTTGGTTAACTACTTAATCAGCTGATATTGACAGATGTTCATTTGCACTACCTCTGCCATTGCCAAACGATCTGCAATACTGAGGAGCACCAAGGAACTACCAAGGAGCATATACCCATATTAAGGGACACTAAAGAGAAATGCAAGGATTCTTCTCTAAGGATTTGCGCTCTGCTTAACAGGAAGGATCTCCGCTGACAAGGCTCTTTGCTTGAAACCTAAATGATGGCCACAAAATTAGTAACAATTTCCCCATTAGATTCTGGTTAACATCATACTCAGGACACATGATTGGTTTGTTGGTTGGTTTAATGACATGTCAATCCTATCTGGATTACTTAATGCGGATGCGATGGGTAAATAGTGGGAAACATTGGGTTCTTTAGATTTAAGACAGACAGTCTAGGAGAAGGAAACTTTGAATTTAAAACAAGCTGTAATCCATTTAGTAGACGATCTTTGATGCTATTTCCTCAAACAATAGTGCAAGTTCGAGATCTAGTTTTTGTATCAGTACTCATTATCCAGTTTCATTTTTAAGGGCCATTGCAAGGTCTTAGAGCAGAAGCGCTTAATCAGCGGAATTAGATCCTTGATAAAGAGTTCCTCGATAATGTGAATCCTTTGGTTACTAAAGTGTCCTGAGTTACTGGTAATCGTATAGTCCTTCGTGAGTATTGGTAAAGATCCCTGCAATCCTATGTGCGTCCTCTGTTAAGTATCTAGCTGCCATCCTTGGCCAGTTGTAAAAGAACTTAAAGTAAATAGTCCCGAGTTATAGCAATCCTTTAGTAAGTCAATAAGGCCTGTGGTATAGTATCCTTTAGGTCCGATGTCAAGAAGATCAAGTAATAGTGAGCTAAGACAGAATCAGCCCAGTATAAATACAACAGCAGCAGCAGAGGACTGCCAGTGATTGGATAAGAGGTTGCCTTCCCTGGTCACATGCTTATCGACGAGTCTATAAGTAGAAGCAGCCATCTGGTACATACCTATATCAGAAATTCCAACATCCTCCATAGTGCAATTTGAATTATGACAATATGGGGGGTTTAAGTAGTACTGCCAGTGATTTGGTTACAAGAGTCAATCACGTGACTTGGCCAGTCTATATATAAAGTGGGGAATTAAAGCACACCTCATATGCCAAAATAATTAATAATAAATTAAAAATAATTTAATAACAATTTAGGAAGCGTGTGGTGCGATGGTTAAGTCATGGGAAATGGACTCATCACCCAAGTTCAACTCCTGGATGTGATAATTGCATTTCCTTAGCGCTAATACCCTTGGGAAAGGTATGAATCCTACTTCTCCCTCCAGCTATGGATAAATAATAGGGCAGACTGGGCTCTTTAACCTTGGTTAGGCACCGGTCTAGGAGAAGGAAAACTCTGATTTCAAACCTGTTAACTCGCTTAAGAAATTGACCTTGTGTCGCATCCTGCTCGTGCGGAGGGGTTGGTAAATATATATATGCCAAAATAAGTCAACAATACAACAGACAACTTTTGCTGTTTGAAAAGAATTTGATAATTTTAAAAGTGAAAACTCCGATCAATCGGCTGGTCATGTCAAGCCTAGCACTATATGATTTTCCCAACCCTATTGCTTTATGGCAAGCCCAACCTCTTTATCAATGGGTGCTAGAAGGCGGTGGCTGCGGGTCTACATGTCCTGGGAAGACGTTAAACTCTATCTGATGGTGAGGTTCCAGTTTTGGAGGTTTGGGGAATGTGGAGCACCCTTCATCACCATTGCTCCCTGGTCCACTCTGACCCGGAGTGGTAGTACTGTTAGGGTCCCATCTATGGGTTAAATAGAAAAATGTATTTAAAAAAATTGTATTATCCATTAAGAATTGATTTATTTCAAACTTTATCGGCATTAAATGACCCACTGAGGTTGATATGCCGTAAAACAAAACAACCAACTAAAAGTGAAAAATCAACCTACTTAGATTTTTTTTGTGCATTTTAACTGATGATCTTTGATGCTATTTCTTAAACAATTGTGCAAGTTAGAGATCTAGTTTTTGGTATCAGTATTTATGATACATCACACAACTTTCCTTCTTTGAGAAATTTGATATATAAAAAAAAAAAGTGAAAAATCAACCTACCCTAATGTGGCAGGCTTGTGAGTTGTTTGGATTTTTTTTTTTTTTTTTTTTCATTCTGGAATTGGTGAAGGGGGTCTGGATACATTTCTGGTGATGTATGATCCAGTTGGCTGAGAATTTAAGGATTTGGGATATTTTTTGTTCTTTTGAGGGGGGGGCGCTTAGATCTTTTCCTTTAGAAATTTTTTGGAGAACGGGGGTAGAGCTTGGAATGCATTTTATCAGGGCTCACCCCCACAACACAGCCTCTCTCTCTATATCTCACTATCTATCTATCTGTCTCTTTCCCTCCCTCTCTCTCTCTCTCTCTCTCTATATATATAATATTATATATATATATTATATATATATATATTATATGCGTTAATGTATGAGTAGTGGCTTACGCGGTGTGGTACGAGTATGATCATTTGGAAGCGCAACAGTATCCAGGGGTTAAGCCGAGAAAAAACAAATACAAGTGCTCACTACAATGTAGAGCAAAATTTATTATAAATGGATAAAATTAACCTACTCGAGTTTCATCGCCTGAATCGTCAGGGTTTACATTCCGCTGATTAATCGAAAACTCGATTAATTCAGCAGATGTAACCCTGACGATTCAGGCGATGAAACTCGAGTAGGTTACTTTTATCCATTTTATAAATAAATATATATATATATATATATATATATATATATATATATTATATATATATATATATACACACACATACACACACACAACAACACAACAAATAACAACAACTTTAATACACAAACATATGAACCACATAATGAAAGACGCAAATTATGTAATATAACATATATATGTATGTAGGTGTATTTGTATACATATATATGCATGTATGTATATATAGTATCCAATTACCACTTTAACTTTTCCGTCGCGGTAGAATCAGTAAAAATATTTTAACCATTAAGAAACAATGCTTTAAAAGCAGAAAGAGATGATCAAGGAAAGATGGAGAAAGAAAGAAAAAAAAGGAAATGATTGCGAAGGAATAGAAAGGTGAAAGAAGAAAGAAAAGAAGAAAAGAAAAAAAGATAGAAAAGAAGAACTAATGCTTATAAAGAAAAGAAAGAAAGAAAGAAGAACAAGTGATGATTGGAGAAAGAAGAAAGAAAGAAAGAAAGAAAGAGAAAAAGATAGAAAAGAAGAACTAATGCTTATAAAGAAAGAAAGAAAGAAAAACAAGTGATGATTGGAGAAAGAAAGAAAGAAAGAAAGAAAAAGATAGAAAAGAAGAACTAATGCTATAAAAGAAAGAAAGAAAGAAAGAACAAGTGATGATTGGAGAAAGAAAGAAAGAAAGAAAGAAAAAGATAGAAAGAAGAAGAACTAATGCTTATAAAAGAAAAGAAAGAAAGAAATAACAAGTGATGATTGGAGAAAGAAAGAAAGAAAGAAAGAAAAAGATAGAAAAGAAGAACTAATGCTTATAAAGAAAGAAAGAAAGAAAGAACAAGTGATGATTGGAGAAAGAAAGAAAGAAAGAAAGAAAAAAGATAGAAAAGAAGAACTAATGCTTATTAAAAGAAAGAAAAGAAAGAAAGAACAAGTGATGATTGAGAAGAAGAAAGAAGAAAGAAAGAAAAAGATAGAAAAGAAGAACTAATGCTTATAAAAGAAAGAAAGAAAGAAAGAACAAGTGATGTTGGAGAAAGAAAGAAAGAAATGAAAGAAAGAAAGAAAGATGAAGAAGAAAGAAAAAAATGTCTTTCGCTGATGTAAAAATCTTTTATGATCTACCCCCATTTGTAACAATCCTTGATACCCGATCGCACCCGTCGTGATCTCCGCTGATTTTACAAGTGTGATATTGACCTTTTGAGACCTCTGCGCATTGACCCCAGATCGCTTTTTACTGCCTTATCAATTTTTTTTTTTATGTTTCGTATTCATTCCGTTCGTGAATTGAATATTTCTCAACAAAAAAGGACTCGTTCCGAAATCGTTGACAAATTCATGATTGAAATATGAGGATCACAATTTAACGATAGAAAAAAAAACATACGAGGTGTTTTATGTGGTTTAGTTTTGTTTTGTTTTACGGCATATCAACCTTGTGGGTCATTTAATGCCGACAAAGTTTTGAAATAAATTCATTCTTTTACTCATTTTTTTTATAAACACATTTTCTATTTAACCCATAGATAGGACCCTAACAGGTAATACCAATCCGGGTGAGAGTGGGCCAGGGAGCATGGTGATGAAGGGTGTTCCACATTCCCCAAACCTCCAAAACTGGAACTTCACCATCAGATAGAGTTTTTAACGCCCTCTAGCATCCA